>OX451391.1:1753762-2055814 GCA_949629135.1 Eremobia ochroleuca
TATATTGTTTTTTTTTTATTTACTATAGTTCTGAATTTTAGCTATAAGGGTTTATTGCAGCTGTACTTCAATTATAACCAGAGCCAGAGTCCTGGGTGTGATAACAGAAAGAACATGGAACTCACCTCGCCAAACATATTCAGTATCCCTATAATCGAGATCAGCATACTCGACTGCGACTCGTTGAAGCCCATACTCATGCCGTTGTCAGCGATGTACACGTAGGGCACGTCGTACCACATGTACAGCAGGAAGTTGGAGACGGCGAAGATCAGGAAGGCTGGGTTGGAGAAGTGGGAGAAATCCAGGACATCCACTACAAGGTCCCAGAAGTCCCAGAGACCGGCGTACCATTGGACCTGGAAGAGTGTGGAAGGTTGGCGTTATTTAAGGTGATATTTAAGTCTGTTTAACATATACCGTGTGGCTAGGAGGGAATATTTTTACACTGCTGGACATAGTACTCTCCCTATTGGGGCTATATTTCTCGACCTTCCGCAACTGATCTGTTCAATTTAAAAGCCGAAAGTAGGTCGCGTTTTATAAATAATGCGGTTTGCACCAAACTAACGCAAAATTAGATCTAGCAAAAAAATCGAGTTGAGCCTCAGAGTTCAACAGAAAATAACGGGCACATGTTGACTCTCACATTTTAAATACCGGTAGGTATCTGAGCGAGGTGCTTGCACAGTATTAGATTTTCAAAAAGCGAACTTATCCGAATACCAGAGTGCCCGTTTAAGCAATAATGATAGCGCGGCTAGTGGAAGTGCTCAGATGCGGTTCGGTCAAGTGCTGTTGAAATCAGTGCTTTAAGTGGAATACCTCATAATTTTGTATCTTAAAATAAAAAATGAAAACAATAGTACACGTATGAAAACCCTCACCTTTTCTTTAGCAATGGTCGTCATGGAATTCCTGAAGATGTTGGGACAAGAGGACGCCCTGAGCCGGTACCGGTTGATGTTCAGCATGGCGCCTCTGTAGGTCAGCGATTTGCGATGCACGCGCAAGTCTTTGAGGAAGGCCGGCGGCTTCTTAGTGGAGCCTGTCCCGGCCTGACGCCGCAACCACAGAGACAGGGCCGCCTTGTCGTTGATAGGTGCTGAGCTCGGTTCTGGCGCCCGTGGCGTGGTAGGTGATAGGGGCCCTCCTGGTGATGGCGCTCCCGGCGACATGAGCGCGCGCGGCGGCGACTGCTCGTGCAGCCGGCCGCTGTCACTAAAGCTCCGTGAAGGTAACATGACACCGGGATAGTTCTGCGCGAGAATCGCGTACGCCCGACCCCTGTTCGACATCAGCTCGAACACCTCAAGCGACACCCCCTCCCCGCCTGTCATAAACGTCGGTAGGTCTACTAACGAACTAAACTGCGGTACGATCGGTGATGTCACAGTCTCTATATCGGCGGACTCGTTCCCTTTCGTCGAGCCCGCAGGACTACTTTTAGTGTCCGAAACGCTATCCGCCGACGCCGCTTGAGCCGCTTGGTAACGTCTCAACCGATGTAACCGTTTCTTTTCTCTTTTCCGTTTCCTCTCTTTGGCCCTCTCTTCATTCATAGTGGTCGTCCACGGCAGGTCTCTGAATAACAGGCCACACACTGCCATATTTAGAAATAACCCAGCTAATATTAACGTGGTGCCTCGCCACCCATATTCATCTAATAATACATAGGTCAGGGGTGCGAACACGAATGTGCCGATACCGCTACCGCAGACCGAAATTCCGGTGGCTAATGAACGTTTCTTCTCAAAGTAATACGCGACTATAACTACCGCTGCCACGTAACACAGACTTAATCCGAATCCGGCCATTATGCCGAAAGTCAAAAACAATGTCTCCATATTATCTACGAAGGCGGAAATGACGAATCCTATGGCGGCTAGGATCGAGCCGAATATCGTCATCCGCCGACAACCGTATCTATCCGTAAGGAAACTGGCGATGGGGCCAGACAGCAGCGGCATCGCCATGAAGATGCCGGCGATCCAGGCCGTCTTGCCTTTGCTCTCGCCGAAATACTCCAGAAAGTGTGGGAAGAAGACACCGAAACTGAAGGTGATTCCATCGGCGATGAGGTTGACCATGAAGGAGGCGAATACGACGACCCAACCCCAGCCGCCGTCGGGCGGGCGCGCCTCGGCGATGGACACGTCCTCGTCGTCGGACGAGCTGGAGCCGCTGGACGACAGCGAGGCGGGCGCGGGCGGCGACTGCGCGTCGAACTGCACGTGCAGCGGCCGCCCGTTGTGCTTGCGCAGCACATTGTCACTGATGGCACTAACACTGAGCGGCTCGCGGAGCAGGGGCTCACTCTCGGGTATAGAAGCTAACGCGCGCGGCGCGGGCCGCGGAGTCTCTGGTTCGTTTAAGGCCTCCGCGGGCGGGGCTGCGGTATCGATGGTTTCGCGGGGTCCTCCTTGGAGCGGCCGATGGTTCGCGCAGTCCGGCGGCGACGAGAGGCGCGCGCGGTCCATTCCGGCAGAGCGCGGCGGAACTGCGCACGCAGCGTGTGCAGCGCGTGGTCAGCAGGCCGCCGGGCTTCCATGCGGACACCACACCACCGCCGTGACCTCATGCTGCAACAAACAACACACATCTTAATACTTCACTAATATCACTATTCTACCAATGCTAAATTCTAGTCGCTATGACTCTGACACATGAAATCACCTATCACTAAACCCACAAAAAACGAATGACATCTCACCACTTCACAGCGATTTGAACTATCACAGCACAGAGATATTTGATTTATTTCTAAGCAGTGACTTGTCAACTGACCTACGCACATACGAATAAGCCGAGCTCCCAGCGCCGTCTCTAATTGGCTCTTTTCTATCTACTGAAATAGGAAACGAGTATAATGGACGTTCGTTCATCTGCAGCGGATGCTCCAAGTGCTAAATCGTCGATCTGCAGACAACGCTGATTGGTGGACAATGGTCGCGCCCGGAGGCCGTGCAAAGAGCGCTTCTTGTAGTATTTGTAGATGTGAATATGAACAACTTAAGGAACATTCAACTGTCGTTTATTGCATTAGCTATACTATATCAACGTTGTTACACAACTTTCGTAACCTTATTACTTTGGAAAAGGTTAGAATAGCGAAACTAAAGGTCGGTATTTGACCTGAAGACTGGTGAACATAAAAACCTGGTATTAGAAAAAAAAAGGATTATTGATTTATGCTCTGTCATAACAAAATCCATTTAAACGGGTAGCAAAAAAACATGATTTCGATCATTGAGATTTGATTGATTGGAAATCAGTTAACAATTTAGTTAAAATATTGTGTAACGGCAGTATGACCTTTCCCCTGCGACACAGTTGTCAAATCATGCTAGTCATAACACGCAGATGACAAGATTGTCTCTGCATTAAAACATCTCGTACCTTACATGACATAATTACATTGAGAACATAATTGGCGTCACATTAACAAGGCACTCAGTCTGCTCAGAGATTTTCATCGTCGCGATATCGTCCCAAATCTTAATTAAGTCGACCTCTGCCACTTCGTCTTAATTGTTTTACTTCAGGGTCGGTAATTGAGTAGGTACATGTGAGCTATGCTATCATTTATTGATTTTAATAATAAGACGGCTAAAGACATTCACTGGCGACGTTTAAAACGATGTTAAAATGTGAGTCCCCCAAACTGAAACATGATCATTTCTCAGAAAACAAAAGAACCCCTAGAGATTTATGGTTCCCTTCGCGACCCTTAGAACACACTTTTATGCCCTTGAGGGAAAAAAAAATAGTAAAACAAAAAGGGGGTTTGGCTCAAATATTTGAGATTTTTTTAACGTCGAAAACTTCTCGGACACGTCTGACAATGGCGTCAACCTGCCTATTGTTCCGACGACCTATGAGAACAAAGAGCACTTGTGGCCTTTTCGCAATGAACCGTTGAAGTTCGCCCACAAGGCCAGCAATATCACTGTATTTTACAGTTAAGTCCACAGAAACACTTTAAAATTACAAAAGTTCGGACGTTTAAGGTAAAGTTTTGTGTTGAATAAAGCTGAAATTATCAAACTTTGTAACTTGGGAGCAATAGCAGGTTTCGTATAAATAATTGTTTAACTTGTTTCAGTAAACAATAAGCATTGAATTAGTATTTCGATATTAGTAAGTACATCGTGTCATGTGTAACGAGGGACGGTACTAAATGAAGGACAAATAAACGAATGGAGAGGTTCCTTACGTGATGATTATAAACTAATTAGTCCGTCAACTTCGCAGTAATCCAAACTCCTGGGATCGCCAACCGAGCCATGACTTTGTAGTCACACTCCCAGCAGGATTTAATAGTTTGTTATATTGGCTTTTGTTCTGAAGGACCCACTTCACGTTTTTCTGGGACGTGAGCAGTGTTTGTTACATGTAAGATGAAGATGTGTGTGTGATATTTGTGATGTAAGAGAGGATGGGCCTGACAGGTTTATCATAACGTTATAGCAACTAGCAACAGATCGTTATATATATATGAAACTCCACAAGTTAGGAAAGGTTTGGATAATAAGTAACATTTCCAAGGGTTTGTAATTTGAATGATAAACGTAAAATTTTCCTGGCGATATCAATGGGTCTTAAGAAACAAATTATTCCAAGGGATTTCGAGTTCCGAACTTCTTCGCGGATAACAGCTTCATCGGTAAATCCGGGAGTACTTTTAGAACATTCCCAGAAGCGCCTTGGTTCTATTTTTGGCAGCGTATTGAAATATTTCATAGGATTTTCATATCTAGGCGCGTGTGTTGTAAATCTACGGGCTATGTCCTATTCTCCCGACCGCATTGCACCATGTGTGGTGTGACCTGTTTCGGAACAGGGTCACCTGTACAGCCAGCCTGCATTAGCCTATTTCTCTGATTAGCCTGCATGTTCAAAACGCGTTTACAGGTTGTTGCTCAGATGAGAATAAAACGTGCCAAAGAACGCCGAGCCTACCCGATAGTAAATTATGCGTTCTAAACAAACGAAGCTGCATATTTAAACGCGATTGTTTCGTTACTTATGGACTAGCTTTTACACAATCTGGATTACTTAGAAGAATGTTTTCAGAGAATGTGAACATTATTTTTCATGTTCTCCTTTTGCGTAGTCAGTGTGTTATTCAATTCGGCTTACAACACAGGGTCACATAACAAAAAGTAACTACAAAAGGTCACCGAAAAACATGTTTACATTACAACTTTTGTGGTTATTCATTGTAACAACACCAGTTATAAAAGTGAACAATTTATAGGGCACAATTCGTGCGATGCGTTGTTCATTCCAATGAACAACGCATCGCGCGAAAGAATTTCGTTTTTCACTCAAAGTCAAAACAAAACAACATGGCACAAAAGAACAAGGCTCGACTGAATGGTAAAGGGTTTAATAGAGCGAGGGGAGCACATAAACACTTTTATTTTTGAAACTAAATTGAGTGTTGTATTCACTTTAAAACACTTTATTTTGCAGACCCTTCAAACGAAATAAAGTTTTGAACTAAACATTGCAGTCATCTGCTTGACTATTCTTTTCTGAGCATGATGAATCTTTAACAGTCCACCAATGGATTAAGGATCTTTTAATTACACATTTATCAGCTCTATCCTTGGCCTTTCTAATCCAAATCCGAAGATTATGGCTCCACTTCGCCGAAGGGCCCTTCACAGCGCTGACGATGTTCACTAAATAAAACGTTTAGGTTGAAGTTTTTTTGCGAGGAAATCAAAGCTGCCCATTGCCAATTGCCCACTTTAGATCTTGTGGCCAATGTATGTCTTTAAGACCAGATTTTCTTTGTCGAAATTAGTTATTTTCTTTAAGTATTTATAAATCATGAAACTAAATCTAGGTACAAACTGTGCCAACGAGTAAACAAACAACAACAACAACAGAGGCGACACTGAAGTTTGTGCCTCATACGTTGTTATGTCGCGTTTGGTGACCGTGAGCCGTCACGAGAGTGCACATCAAAATAACAGAACAATTATAGTATGAAGGCTTATCTAGTGGAAAATATGGGTGTTGTATAGCATTGTTATGTAAAATGTCATTAGCATAAGTACCACTCTGTCCCTGAATTTAAAAAAAAACGACTATTTACGTAGAAGTAACAGCAAATTATGCTACATTCCATGCAAAAAGACTGGAATGGAGATGGGCTGGTCATATGCTCCGGGAGAGGAACAATAAGTGGTCTAAAGCTGTAACGGAATGGCAAATAGAGATGGATCTAAAAGAAGTAGAGGAAGACAACGTAAAGGCTGAGACGACGACGATTTGGGCTATAAGATCCAATGGAGGAGCCTGAGAGGCCTATGCGTCAAAGGACTCGCAGATTGACGTTGACATCGAAGTGCAATATTTAAGTTTTTCTTTATTTTTTGACATTATAATAGATATATATTTACATTGTAATCAAGGATTTTTTTTATTCTTATACAAAACCAACAGTTAATAGATATCAAGGCACAGTTCAGTAGTACAAAACCAAAGTAACGCTTTAAAATGTACAATATTTGGCTTCCATAAGGACCAAAATTGACTTTCCTATTCTTTCCAAAACCAGAGCACGAAAAATACATACAGTAGAACCTAATGTAATATGGGGTTGGAGTCGGACTTGCCCTTTAAATATTTAACGTTTCCTGGCCGAGGGAATGTTCCTAACTACACAACTAACTTCATATCCCCAGTTTGTAGGTGGAATGGATAGTAAATTGAATTTTCAGGTTGTGAATGGCTTTATTTCTTACGAAATTCATGAATGGGCTTTAGATTGATAATGAATATAGATGAGAATGAATATAGAGGTGGGTGGTTTTTATAAGTGTTATTTTGATTGTTAATTTTGTTATTTTCTCGTGTTTAGGTGTATATTTTAAATTCGATTTTACGTAACCTACTTGTGTAGGTATATGTCACATAGATAATACATTTAATAAATAGTTTGTGCATTGCACTGTACAACGCCTTGGGACCCTTTATTCTATAACGTTGTGCACTTAAATAAATAAATAAAAAGGTCAAAGCCATCAAGGGTGCATTGTATCTTAATAACTATTCGTCTTAGTCCACAAAAGAAAATCTTGGTCTTTTGGTACTTAAAACTTAACCCTATATTATTAACCTTCTCTTGGGGAATCCTTAAGTAGAAAAAAGCTAAGTACAAATTTTATCAGAACTAAAGATAATTAAACAATCAAGCTCTTATAAAAGCTTAGGTATAAAGCTCCAAAGGTCAAAAAACTTCTCGAAACAATTGCCTGCAATTAAAACATTAGATAGTATTTACTTCATCTCCATTACTGAGAATAGCTAGAATAAATTGGCTGGAGTTAAACCATTAAGCACCTATTGCCATAATGGGATTAACTTAGACTAAACAAGCAATCTGTTCGTGGGTAGGATGAATCCATTCGAAAGTGATCAGAAGAAATGGTTTTTGATTTTACTCATCTTCATGAAATCTTTTGTTTAGACATCAAAATAATGTTTTATAATTTTTCATTATTAGGCTTAATTATATGTTTGTTAGAGTAACTACAACATAATACATGATCAGCATATAGTGTTTCCACTGCTGTGACAGAGGCCTCCTCTCGGTGAGAGAGAGTGGGCCGTAATCGTAGCGGTGCGTACTTAGATGTCACATGTCTTTGAATCTTTGGGTCTAGAACATGTCGGTTTCCTCACGGTGTTTTCGTTCACCGTTTTGAGACAACACACAACAACAATTCAATTGACACAGCAAATCGCCTGACTGGGACTAATTATAAGTATTTTTTTTATTGATAGTCCATAACAAGATCTATCACATAATCTGCAATCTGCCTACTGTCCTATTCTACGAATATAAAACTAGGCAGCTAGCTAGCTAGTCTATATACAGCCCGTAGTACACGTGCCTGCAACTTGTACAAAAATATACAAGTAAGTAGCAAGCTGATAAGATTGGCCATAACAACTTTAGATCTGTGAATGACACAATGGCGTGCAAGCTACTTGCATACTTTTTTCTTGCATGTATATAGGCTTAAGGACTAAAATTTTGACACTTCCGTTTTCTTACCACCAATTTTTAGTCAAATCAAACCGTTTAATCAAGTCTTAAGGAAAAGAGTAAGTACAAGACTTTCATTGAATCACTTAACTGCAAAACATTTTCAGTGAATTCTAATACCTATTGAGATAAAGATGATCTCTTGAATATCCAAAACGTACGTTACTTCTCCAAAACGTTGTAGATGCGTCTAGAGCGCCTTGACCTTGGTCTGGAGGTCGCTGAAGTAGTAATTTTTATTTTAGTATACAATTATTGAACTTCCTCAAATATATTTTTAACGTAGGTTTAATGCACGTATGTAAAAGCAGTGTTATTTATTTCAATTTTAGCGAAGTTGACAACATCTAACTGATATGTTCTGTAATTTTTTCTTAAATTCGCCGTCGTTGTGCAAAATTGATCAGGCAACATGGTTAATTACCATGTTGCCTAAGCAATATATAAAAATAAACGATTTTAAAACGTAAATTATTCAACTAATAATTAAAATTCATCACGACAGAACCACCCAAATTACAAGAAAGTTGAGGAAATATTTAACGAACAACCTTTAAAAAGAATTGAATCTTCAAGTACGCCAAAAGAAACCAGAACCGGTCCAATTCTGTACAAACAACACCAAATTCTCACGTGTACTCATTTATCTAGAAATCTCGCAATAATGGCGCTAATTCCGAACACATGGCACAAGACACATGACAGACCGACTGGCCACCTTCCAGACACAGTTTACGTCAAATACTATAAATAATACGAGTGTTTGGCAATACCAGCATCGCGTGAGAATCCACCCACCTTGGTGGGAAGAGTTTTTTTTTTTTGTTTTTGATTATAATGTGGAAAAAACCATCTTCAAAGCGGAAATCAACATAGTAGCTAAAGTGCATGAAGAAGCTATACGGGGTGTCCGAAAAGTCATGAATTACCTTTTACCTGCTGATGGGCCACATTGAGATCTACCAATAAAAAAAAATGACCTACCCATAAACTTTTTTTTTCACCAGGGCCGATCAAAAATAAGGTAAAATTTTTTTTGGTGAAAATTTTAAGTTTGAACCTAAATTTTTGGTATTTAAAAGATCATATCTGTAACTTTCTTGTATTAAATCGATAGTAGGACGATTCAAGATGAAAATAAAAAAAACCTGTACTCGAAAAAGTTTTCATTCGTAGAAATGGTATGGAAAAAACTGATCAAAGGTAGAAATTTTCCAAAATTTCATTAAACATCAAAACACTCGGAAACCATAAGACTTTTACCATGGTCATTTTTTTTTATTGGTAGATCCCAATGTGGCTCATCAGCAAGTAAAAGGTAATCTATGACTTTCCGGACACCCAGTATATCGATGGGTCCTATGTATAAGGGCCAATGTGCAAATTGACAACTTTTCAATAGAGGCTCTCAAAGTTTTAATTTGATATATTTTTAGATGCTTCAACTGATGTTTACTTTAGCAAAAAATAGTATTTTCAACTATAAATGTGTATTTTTTTTAGTGCACATTATCAAATACAGTAAAAGGAAGCATTTAATACAAAAAAGTGAAAATGCTCAAAATGCTGCATTGGCCCTTATACGTAGGACCCATCGATATCAGGCAATCATGCAGTCTGCATTACATAGGTAAGTACTATGTTTCAAATAAAAAAATTAAAAAAATCTAACACTGTTGTTTTAAATTGTAATATTTGAAGTGCACTACAAAATATGACCAGAGAAAATATTTTGTAGATCCTTCCCCTTTTTAGCCATTACAGCGAACTTGGAACTGTTTCATATATGTATTTTCTCTTGGGACTAAGTTGTTATTTTCTTTCATCTTTCCATAACTAAAAATCAATTTTAAAATCAAGTCATTTATTCAAATTAGGCTGAGAATCAGTACTTTTCGAACGTAGAAATTCATAAGACAGTACCCAAAACGCCCGCCCTTCATCGATTCATACTTCATAGTGCCTTCACTGGGAAGAAGTGGCGCAGCAAGCTCCCCAGCAGAACATTATTATATTAGTCTCTTTCATTGCACAATTCTCCTTACATGGCTTGAGCATTCGAACTCTTTCGAGACTATCACAAAGTTCACTGATCACTGATCCTAAACAATAACATGTTGATTTAAAATAATATATCAGCAATCAGTCGCGCCAATTAGTCTGTTGCGTATACGGAAAACAAATACTATACTATAAATCTAAACTCTTAAGTTCATGGAGATCTAGAACAGCTCTTGAATGTAGATACTCATCATCTGCCTAGCCTTTTCCCAACTATGTTGGGGTCGGCTTCCAGTCTAACCGGATGCAGCTGAATACCAGTATTTTACATGGAGCGACCGCCTATCTGACCTCCACAACCCAGTTACTGGGTAATACGATACCCCTAGGTAAGACTGGTTGTCAGATTTTCGGGCTTCTGACACCCGTAACGACTGTCAAAGATCTACGAATGACAGCCGGGACCAACGGCTTAACGTGCTTTCCGAGGCACGGAGGGGTCTCGGTATGTAAAGATGGTCACCCATCCACAGACTAACCGCGGCAAGCGTAGCTTAACCTGATCGATCGACTTGTGCGGCTGTTATTATTTAGCCACGGGCCCCTCTCTTGAATGTAGATACTATGGAGTGGTAAATTAAGTCCAATGAGAATTAATAAACTTCACTGGAATGTTTATCAGAAATCACGCACTTACATGAGTTATACGTAAACAGTGGAGGAAATCCCCGGACTGCATGAATCGGCATTGTTTAGAGTTTAGAAAACAGTGTGAGTGCCAGCAGCCTACAGAAAATAATTCAGCAACAAAAGTTACGAATGAGTTCTGCTCGGGAGTTCATTTGTTAGAAACAAAACGGAACCATTGTACCTACAATATGAAAAGAATAAAAAGGGGATATTTGATATCGGCACTGTATAGTTCTCGACAATGGGTACCATACTAACGTGAAATCCTTTCAAGATTTCCAATTCTAATATCTCTACTAGTCTGCGATTTCGTTGGCTTGCATGTAAACAAATTGGATTTTATGGGTTTTTTTTTGCACGCAACCCTAATTCTTTTTCTAAAATAAACGCCTACATTACTCCTTGTAACGTCAGCTATCTGCCAGTTAAAGTCCCGTCAAAATCATTCAATCGTCTCGGAGATTAGCCGGAACAAACAGACAAAGAAAATATATAAAAATTGTTTTTTTTTGTTATAAGCACCGTATATACTTTCATATGTATTTAGTACAAAACTTTTTTTTTACATTACAAACAGACACTTAAATTTTATTTATTTGTTTTGTATTTCTATTAGATTATTTCGTATAGATATTGTTGCTAACATTGTCTATCCTAATTTGTTTCAGTATTCAAGTTGAACAGTATCATCGTTAAAATTAGCTCTACTCGTGCCAACAATTTCGCTGAAGGTCGTCAGTGGAAAAGCACCAGAAGAAGCCGTAGCAATACACAGAACGGACAAATTGAATTTCCTATTGTATGAAATATCAATTCAATTTAAATAATTACTTTTCTTTATCTTCAACATACTTTACGTTAGCAATTCATATGAATACTTAGGTTACTTCGTTTGTACATTCGGAATTTTGCTGTTTCTTTTCTCGCTTCCACAAAGTCCGTAACACGGAACACTTAGAACTCCTGGTCCTCTATAAATCAGCACGTGGTTAGGTTAGTCAGGAGTACCTACTACAATTGAGTGACAGCCAGTGTCCTGTCGCGCGGGGGCTAAATTGATAATGATCCTTAAACAATCAGGATAACCGCAGCGCCGGCGTTAGAGAGGCAATCCAATCTAATAGACATGTATATGGGCACTTGTCTAAACTTATTCTGAGTATAAAGTGGTTCTTTCTTTATCTATAAACGTTGATTAAACGTCAAAAACTTATCCTTACTTTAAGCAACTTTTTTTTTTAATAAATAAAGGGGGCAAATCTCCAAACATTTTTTGAATACATAGTAGGTATTCAACAACTTCCTTTATTCGCATATCAGATTCACAAAAATAGAAACTTAATCAAAAACTATACTATACAAGTTGTAACTTAGATAACGCACAACCTCATAAGGGGTCATTGTACTCATCATTATGAACAACTTCCACTATGGGACCAAAACATTATCGCGAAAAAAAATCAGCTGTTCCCTACATTTTGACGAGTTATGCGAACATAAATGTAGGAAACAGCCGATTTTTTTTTCGCGATTTCAGGTTTGAGCCCATAGTAAAAGTTGTTCATAATGATGAGTACAATGACCCCTTATGAGGTTGTGCTTTATTTAAGTTACAACTTGTATTTTTTCGCCAAAAGGCTCCCACAGACATGCGCGAAACGACGGTGCGACGCAATTCTGGTAGAACAATTTGCATAAAGTTTTGATAAAAAAAAAATCTACTAGAGTCGCATCGCGCCTGTTTTAATAAAACTTTCTTCACTAACATAAGAATCTTAATAGTCGAGCAATATACATAGCGGTAAATTGAACGTTTCCTCTCGCCTGGCAGATGATCGATCGACATGTCACGTCAACTATAAGATTGAACATGTAGAAAATTAACTTAGACTTTATTAGATCAACCACTTTTAGAATTGAGTTAACATGTGATGACTTGATATATTCATTAAGTTTTAAGAGCTGAAAAAAATTATTAAAAAATAATACAAAAAATAAAAAACCCGACTGCAAAATAGTCAACATTTAAGCAATGCACTAAAAATACCGGAACAAGATTGAAAATAGAAAACAAAATTAAAATAAACTAAAAACAAAGTAAACTCTGCTTTGGTTAAATACAATATATTATGAACTGAAAGTCTGCGTTAAATACCCGCATTAAGTTTAGTAGGACGTCTTCTGTTGAAAAGTTAATCTTTTTTTTTTTTTTTCATGGAAACCTATTCGTATAGGTACTCCATATTTACATTAAAGTATAGATGATATAATACCACTATTCCAGAAAATGGTTCCTAAAACAGCTATAAGAATAGATTAAAGAAAAAAGAGGCACAGTTCTCGGCACTCTTGATTTAGTGTAGACATTAACATTTCAGAATCATTTACCCCAGAACAATAGTGTGCAAGATAAATTATACCGTAGGGAGGAAGATATAAAGGTCATATCCTGCGGCATGAAAAACTTGGGCTGGCTTTGGCATCGTGCCAGGTTGGTCGGGATCTGCGGATATGTTACATAATGGTTACGAAGGCTTTTCTCCAACTTAGTCAAGAGCAGTAACATTCGTTAAAAACAAACGATTTCCTTCGACACCAGTAATTGCATTCCTGAGATTAACACCTGCGTTATTGTTAATAAAACCGATATTTCATGCAATATTTCTACTAGACCATGTTTACGTCGTCCATTGTTTTATTAAGTAAACAGATTCTTGTTCTCAACACAATTTGTTTAGTTCGTAGGTATAAACAGTGGCTTCCAAAAGTTATTTGACATTTTTACACTTCTGCTGTGATGAAACATTATGATTTAAAATAATTAAGCACTCCCAAGAGATTACTTGATTATTTTTTTATGATAGTCAAATGTTAATCAAAGGACCACTAGACTTTAAATCATATGTGTCACAGTTAAAGTGGAAAACGCCAATTAACTTTTGGAGACCACTGTACATCAGAAATGATCACGTATCTATTAATGATCATAGCTGTGAAAAAAACTTAAAATGCTTGATAACCGATATTAATAAAGTGGTACCTACTTAAGTAATAAAAATTCACAATCTCGCGTCGAAGGTCATGCTGATAAGTTATCGCGTACTAGCAGACGTCATGTGATGCGGTTCGATGGCCAAGTTGAATGAATGGCTGCGGTGACGGAAAGCATTAATGCTAATATACTGTGGTAATTACACTATAATAATAATAATAATAATAATAACTTTATTTCCAATTTTACAATTTTCCAATGGCAATAAGTTAATTCTATGACAATATGTTTGCATAAATCACTGATTACTCCACTGGCACCCAAGCTAAGATTAAACTTGTGTTATGGGTGCCAGGACTCTCGCTGTTCATACATTTCTCAATTTATACAAAAACTAGTACGGAGTTACATTAGGTAAGTAGCTATTAATTGAGTACAAAAAGAAAACAAAGTTATAAAAAACAAGGAGAGTAAACGATAGAAAAGATTAAATATAAAAGATAAATAAAAATTTATAGCCTCTCTCTATAGTGTGAATTAGGTGAGGTTTGTGGTGTAAAGTGTAAGTGTATGACTGTACATGTCCTGTGTATGTGTCTAATTTGGTAACTATGGTAATTTGGTACGTCTAATATAGACAGGATTAACAACAGGCTTTATTTGAGAGTCCGATCCCACAACGCCACGCTGTCAATGATCAATGGGATATTCAGACAGAATTCAGTCTTTTCTGTCATTTAGACCTGGATCTCAACCAATTCAATAGTACATAAGCTAGTCAAAACTCAGTAACGTAGTTACCCGGAACGGTTCAACAAAAGGGAAGAAATCATTAGTGACGGAAATATTGAAGCACATTGTACAACTAGCTGGCCCGGTTTATGGTATACTGCACAGAGCAAATGATGATTGTCCATTTCCCTATCTTAAACTTATTTTGAAGAACTACCATCCTTGTGTTCTCGAATATCCTTAATAATGACCTTTTTATGAAGACTTTCTTGTCAGTAATTTCCCATGGAGATTTTTGGGAACCCGACAAAAGTTTGGATTGTTTATGAGTGCTTTCCAATAAACAAACGTTTTAATTTGATTTCTAATTTGGAGTTAGAAATTTGACATTGTTGCTAGCTGAACGTTACGCAGATACTCAGCTTGATGTACGTAATACCCTATTGTCAGTGAATAACTCTGGCAGGTCATTAAATATGTTAGTGATTACACGATTATAGACGATTATAGACAAACAGATGCACTGTTTGTCTATAAAACAATGATAATAAACCACGCCATACTATCGTGGAAGTTTTAGCCAAAATTATCATCAGCGCAATTTGAACGCATACCGTAATTTTGATAACTAGTATATCGTACATTCGAGATGAAAATGGAAGCTTAACCCCTGACACCTCAGTAGATATAAATGTTTTGACAAGATAGCCGGATGATTGCGACGTATTGAATGACTAAGATACTTAGGCATAATTATTACATATTTGTGGTGATAATGTTCTCGTTATAGCAAACGTCACAGGACGTATAGACCTACATAGCTCCCAAACAAACTTGAAGTAGGTAGATACTTTTATCGACAAGTATATTCATATGTTCAATCTGATTTAGAAAATTGTTAGACAATTAATCAATAGCTAAAATTTTGTCACAATCAGACAAACCAAGATAACACAGAAGATTACAGCCCAGGAACTAACTGCTATCAGCTTTTAAGTATCGCTCAGTTTAAAAGGGCAGCTAATATTTTAACTGAAATTTCCTGTGAAAAGGAGGTTGATAAATATTAGTGGCTATCAGAAAAGAAATATTTTAAGGCTGCTATCGCAGTTTGGCTAACCTTTTTTCCATAAAATGTGTAAACAATTGAATTATTTATAAACTTGACAAAGATTTGCGGTAAGAAATAAATACAACATTGTGTGATAATTTAATCGAATAATAATATATTGATCGATTTTCCTCTATGAGTACTTACACTTACGCATAAAATGTAGATAATTATGAAATCGTAAAATGCGTAGTAATTAAAGAGACAAGCTGAAAGTAAATTATTTCCCTTGATTACAGCAAGATTCATTTGCGTAATAACGGTTGTAAACCCGACTACTTTATAGCTAAAGTTGTTGGGGAGCGAGCAACGGTCAACGCGTTTATTTGCCATAATGCTGTAGACAGAACAAAACATACCCAAAAAGATGATAGCGTAATATTTGTTGATTGCAATAACAAAACCTAATGAGCAAGCTAGTGTCCATGATAAAACTGAATGTTTCCCAAAACTGAGTCTTAAAATCTATAATATCAGCACGTTTTGTAAGCAAAAAGCGAAGGAAGGCGACACTGTTGTAAATGGTTGTAAGAGAGCATGGTAACACCAGCACAATTCCATAAACTGTCGCCATCGGAAACAAAGTACTCGCGAAGAATGCCAACAGCTTGATTGCTTGAAGTTTTTAGTTCTAAGAGACGGCCGCTAGTAAAATCGTAAGCAATTGGACTAAGAAATGAAGAGTCTATTTTAAATCTTTTTGCAGTGGAATTCGCGACAAATGGGATCGTCGCTGAAGAATATAAAACGACCTTCAAAGTAACGGTCATTGGCATTGGACAGTTGGTTGTCACGTTGGATTATCGTGTAATTTACAAGGAATGTAGAAAAATCTAACCATAAATACTAACTCCAAACACAACAACAAGCAATGTACAAAACAACAACACGCACCTCTGATTGCGCCGACATTTTGGCACTCTCCTCGTATAACGCGTGCTTGCCAAATCCCGGTAATTTCAATGTATACAACCACATTTCTCACGAAATTATTATCTGATAGTTGAATTTGCACATTTTGTCCTAATCACACTGGTCCACAAGCACGGTATTTTTGGCGACACAGAGTTATGGTTAGTTCACGAGTTCACTTATATTTGTCACTTTATGGAATGAGTTCGAAAAGTAATAAGTAAAAGTATTTCAAGTCCAAGATGTATTTGGTGTCAAATGAGATATGTGAGCGCTCGACGAGCGTCCGTCTCCGAACTAGCGCGGGCGCACTTGCGAAGTGGTCGGCAGTACGCGCGCTCCCGGCCGCTCATTATTTAATAGTCAGATAAAAGATTATCTATTGAGGCGTCCTCGGTCAATACGACATTCAATTACGTATTTATCACTGAACACCACAGAGTTCCATGACCGCGCAGGTCATCAAATAGTCCTCACCGAATTCGCGCTATTAAGATTGAAGCTTGCGAAATTAAACAGTAAAACAAGGGCCGAGGTTAAAAGTGAAAACTGGTGTGATGTCTATTTCTAGCAGTCGGTTTCAGACATACAAGATTTGGATTGAATATTGGATCTCCACTGCACAATGTAACGTAAACAGCACTTAAAACTCCCCGAGTAACAGAATCACTTTTTAATGTTCAATTCCGACGGAGCGCAAAAATTAAGAATATAGATATATTATATATAGATAAATAAAATTAAAACACGGACACAACTTAACCTATTAATTGCCGCGACGAAACTGACAGTGATATATCAAAAGGTCTCTACCCGGCACACATCGGAAAGATAAATGTCGTCAACGGAGATAACGTGGCAGAAGTAACCAGAAATTGGGACCTCTAATAACAAATTATTAAAAGAGTATGACGCGAATCATCGACATGTCGGCAAACAAACGAGAGACTAAATGTGGTGACGAACAAAACAGTGCCCTTATTGATTGGACAAACATTTCATCTGATTGGATGTGTTTCACTGAAGTAAATTGAAGACCTGATTGAAAGATTTGTAAGAGATCCTTGAAGTCAGATTCTTTTGCGAATGAATTTGAACATAAAACGGCATCATATAATCATCGTCAAACAATTCAGTTTTGCGGTCAACGTTCGTTAACTGAAAAAATACAGTTTATGAAAATTATTAAACAAGATAAATGTTGTGTGTTATCTTGTTATTCTAGGAATCTTATTACTCCACGTGGTATTTGTTATAGCATTTACGTAACGGAACACGAGTAGCGTGGACTCGTTAAGATACAATTACAAGTACCTAACTATCTCTTATTTAGTTACAATGTAATTACTATGAACTAGGTACCTTTCTTCTTGATACTATGTGTTTCAGTTTTCATAAAGAGCTTACTATCACAATGAGGGTCTGTGTACTGTTAATGTGATAGTTTAGAGTGAAGAGCTTATTACGATATGACGAGTACTTGACGACAAAACAATTTACGATAAGATATGACATTTTTATGGATGAAGTTAGTACCTATAAATAAAAGACAAGGTAAATAATCAAGTTTTATCCGGAAATCTCAGACTAAAAAGCCTTGAAACATAGCTTATAGGTCTGTAGGTCTCACGTGTTTAGTCTAATCAAATATTGCTAAAGAATTTTGATTTTAGTCAGTTCGTTAAACAATTGAGTATGTTTTCTACCTTTAATTTTATTCTCCTCGTGTACCTACTTCCTAAATTAATCTTAGAATCACTGGCTGACGGTGAATGAAATCATCGCGATATACAATCGCGCAATCACCATTTGAGAGGGTGCTGGTGGTATACAATACAAAATCCCCTAAAAATAAACAATTAGTCATTGCTTGAAGTGTATCTGGGATACCTTACATAGTTTGTGGGTCAAAGCACTGATAACTTTATCCGCGCCAGCTATCGTTGAAGTGGCGCATATACATTTATGTCATCTTGTACTCATTGCTGGAAATCTACATTACTACACATGCTTATGAAATTATATTGCAAGATATTAGGTCCTATTTTATCTTCATGTGATGGTATAGAATTCAGACCAAATGGCAAAAGTAAGTCAAGGAATAGGAGACGCAAAGCAAACCTATTACATTCTATCTGCATTAGAGACAGACATCAAGATCATATGACATTGACGAAAAGCACTACTTCTTTCTTGCAACTGATTTTAGCTGGTCCGCCGCTACCTAGATATATACCGATTAATAAGAGGTTCGTGTTTATCGTCTAGTTCCAGATCTGTGTGGAAAAGATTCAAGTGCCAACCTCTTTAAAGTCACAACAGTAAACGAATGAACGCTTCCCGAAGTGTTATCAGTAATTTTTGGACCGAATTTTCGCAATCTTGTAAAGATGCCAAAAATAGTGTGTTGTAGGGGTTATCCAACGTGGGCATATTTCACGTCGAGTAAAAGCTGGTTTGGATTGGTTATTTGGTACTGAATAAAAGCCTCAATGCCTCGTTTGTGGCTTTTTACACATTTTGTTTTTACTTTATCGCCAACCGCAATGCTGCTGGATTCCATATTTATTGAGTGCCGCAATTTGTCTTATATAAGAAACGAGACAATTTTACATTGAATCGCAGATATGACTAAGATCATTTTTATTCACGTGTTTCGGCTATCACCATATTTGAGTCTTAGCCACGAAGTCAATTCTAGACCATCTCGTAAAAACCAGAAATAAAATAATATGCAAATGACTCACGTGGACACGAGCTGGTGCTAAACCCGTTAATGATATTGTGACCAGATCCATCGTTCAACTGTCTATTGTTTTAGATTGTGGTTTATACAGGCGACATTAGATTGTATTGTACATAAGACTACTTGTTTGGACATGGTTTGGAGGCTTATTCCTAGGCGCTCCATAATTTTATTCCCAGAGGCTCCAAATTAAAAAAGCAATATATTAGGTTGTCTCATAAGTTCTTGCCATATTTTATTTTTGTCGAATTTTCTCGTATTTAAACTAAAGTGAATTCAAGAAAGTTCTAGATCTTTCTAGCACGGATGAGTATCTTTTATGGTGAGGGTATAAATAGGCGCGGACGCAACGCAATAATTAGTCTTTAGTGAAAATGGATCAGCGTCAACTGCGAGCTATTATGCTATATGAGCATCGACTTAAAAGTCTCTTCAACAGAAACGGCTAAAAAGATTAACACTGCATTTGGACCGGGTACTACTACCGATCGGACTGTTCGCTTCTGGTACAAGCGTTTTGACACCGGTGATATAAGCTGCGAAGATCAACCTCGCCCAGGCCGACCCACCAGCTTTGATGAAGATGCTTTGCGTCACGAACTTGAGCTACATCCAGACTATAGTACGCGCAATTTAGAGAAGGCGCTTGGACAATCCCACACGACTATAGATCGTTATCTCAAGTCGATGGGATATCGCAAAATGATGTCACGTTGGACACCTCATGCGTTAACGGATCATGACCGGGCCGTTCGTGTGGCCATTTGTCAAAGTTTGTTACTTCGTCCGCACAGACGAGACTTTCTCAAGGACATTATTACATGTGACGAGAGCTGGATACATTATGAAACTAACGCGCGTCATGCCTATTGGATTCCTCGCGGGGAAAACCCACCAGCCCAGCCTAAACTTAATGAACACGGTCGTAAGATTATGTTCTGTTTTCTGGGGTTGGCAAGGAATGATTTTCTGGGAACTCCTCGAATCTCATCAGACTATTAACGCCAATCTGTATACGCAGCAGCTTCGCAAACTAGCAGACATGTTAAAAATTAAGCGGCCAAAACGACTTGGAGTACAACTTTTGCATGACAACGCACGACCTCATTGCGCCAAGTTAACACATAAACAGCTGGAGGAGCTGGGATGGCTGACTGTTCCACATCCACCGTATAGCCCGGATCTTGGGCCTTCAGACTTTCATTTATTTCGAGCTCTTAAATTTCATTTACTAGGAAAAAAATTCGAAAATTCTGGAAGTATTAAAATTGAACTTGAAAATTTTTTCGAGTCCAAGCCTGCCTCACTTTGGGAGAAGGGTATTCAAATTTTGCCCAGTAGATGGCTGACTGTTGTTGATAACGAGGGAGACTATACAGCGTGTAACGGAAGGGGGGTATCAACCCTGAAGGAGGTGAATGTGCTCATGAAACTCAACAACTTTCCCCAAAGAACATAGGTCGAAATATGAAAAAAAAATTTGGCCCTCCCTTACAAAACTGACTACCAGCTGATTGATTTACTATGGGAGGGCCAAATTTTTTTTTCATATTTCGACCTGTGTTCTTTGGGGAAAGTTGTTGAGTTTCATGAGCACATTCACCTCCTTCAGGGTTGATACCCCCCTTCCGTTACACGCTGTATAATTGATTAAATTTATTTTTTATTAATAAAAAATATTAATAATAATTTGTCTTTTAACTGGCAATAATTTATGAGACAATCTAATAATAATAATAAATAAAATCTTCCCATGAGCTTCAATAATTTTAAAGTACAAATTGCACAAAAAAATATATATTTACAATAAAATTAATTTATGATTCAACAATCAAATTACCAAAGTAATGCGACTGTCGAACCTCCCGTCGCCGGTAGGGCGCTGTCCGTCTACAATAGCTAAATAGGATAGTCGATATAATATATGGAATGTAAGTTAAACGTGTTTACGGAGGTCGGTACTTCTTATCACTCTACCGGTCAAAATAAATGTCGCCGAAAGTACTTCACAAAACTTAATGCATGCGAAAGCATATTACTCGTACATGTTGGTTATAATTATGATGTAATCTATTTACTAATATTACAAAAATGTGAATGTTAATGCGGGCGAAAGCTAGTTATTTTATAATTTACAAAATTAATAATAATTTTTAATTAAGGACTAAAGTTTATTTACGTTGTTGCTTAAGCCGAGCTATAGCTATATGATATATCCGTTATAGCTAGAAAGTGTCCGCCTTGATAAAGCGGAGCTAATTATTATCATTAAAATATGATAATTATATTACATGTGGGAAAATCTAACATAGGGAGTGACTTGGGTTTGAACCCTGCAGCGTTCTTATTAGCCGAAAAGTGGTATCAAATTGTCACACGCGACATGTATTTTTGTAATGTAGGTTTTTAATATATTTAGGTAATTTAGTTTAATTATGTTAGTTTGATTTTATACTAATGCACACTTCCATCTCTATTGCATTCCATTACTTGCATATTTTAACATTTTGTTACTTTTAGATGTGTATAGCATAAGTTTTATTTTTGTGATATGAGAATCTGTTGCTTTTTTGTATTTACTGAGCCTTTAAACTTCAAAATTTTAATATGGTATAGGGTTAATTTGTGATATCAGAAACTGTGATTATTAATTGCATTTTGTTTTATTTTAAAATAAGATTAAGATCAATTAAAATGAGAAGACTGTAATTTTTATTTCTCTAACTTCATATTGTGTGACATAAAATCAATTTGTGATGACAAAAAGTACATTGTGAGATATTGTCTTAAATTTTACAATAGGTATGAGTACATACTTAGCATAAGATTGATTTGTGACTGCTTATGTGCCTATTGAAACTATTTACCACGAAATTACAAGACTGATGCTAACAATTTGTGTTTTGTCGACCTTACGCAATTTGGTTTGGAGCCGCTGCTGGGAACAATTTGAGCATTTTATTATTTAAGTAATAAAATTATGGAGCTCTTGGTAATCAATGTATGGAGAGAAATTGTTTGGAGAACAATAGATTTGAGGCTCCTGGGACGTTTAAATAAATAATTACAATGCTAGTACGTCTTAATAGAGATAATTAATATTTACCTTTGAATAGTTGTCAAGGAGTTGATATTGAAGTTATTTATATTTCATATATTCAACTAAACCTTTAAACAGTAATGAATCTCAAAAGCATTAATAATAAAGCCATTTAAACAATTCTACGCCACGAAAGAAAATAAAAAAAATATTTACCGATTTTTTAATGCTACAAAACTCATATTAAAGTCTGTGCTCGGATGATGGATGACTCGATGTTTCTGCACAAATACATTTGGGAACAATCGATGATCATTATTCACTTTTCTCTAATGTCTACGCTTTAATAAGCGAAGGATAGTACCTAACAAAAGCTTTTAGTGTCCATCAGTTGATTAAAATAAAAAGGCATTCAGACAGTTATCCAATTGAAGAAGGCAGATAAGGTAAACTGGATGTATGTAGAAGACAGAGGACACAAACCTATAAATGAAGAAATATGTCGAGAAGTAGATGAAAGTGGCAAGACAAGAGGTGTTGTAGTTATAGATTAAACGAAACGTAACTGAAAACGGTAGTGTATCTTAGCAACAGTATTGGTATGGCTTCAGTGCAATGTTCGATGTTTACTACTCTTCTATAAAGTATATCGATAGTCACTAACTAAAGTCAATATCAATGGCACAGTACAAGAACCGTTGAGATTGAAACGGATCGTAATAATATGGACAGAAATCGCATCCGCTCTAAGGTCTACAATTAAACGCTTAAAAAGACACAATTCTCTTTCGAGTCGATTTGTCTTCAACGCTAATTGAACAAGTACCGCAACGTGAAACAAATGGAGCATACAATTTCCATTAAGATAAACAGTTTTCAAATTAAATGCATGACGTAGCTAGTAAGTAACCACGGCAGAATAATGAGCTCTAGAATATTCTAGATGTTCCAGAGGTCGACGGACTGCACTGGAATGGACTCAGCAGTCAGCTGGGACTGACATCTAGGGAGGCAATCAGACAGCCACATCTAGAAAACATTTACGTGTAGTAAACTGTTGTGTAGACAAACTCTATTTTAGGGACATTTTAGAACGGAATACTCGAGAAAGTTTATATATATTTTGGGTATATATTATTCAATAAGCAATCTCATGTAGATTTCAAGGAGCTAAATAGATTCCATTTGCAGCGTCAGTCAGGGAGCGACTGATCGCTTTATCTAAAAAAATGGGCATTTTTAAGCAGCTCCAATGATAAAAGGAAATAATTATAACAGGTGCACCCCATTAGCTGTTCAGAGAGAACAGAAATAGATCTGGTGTCGATAAATACAAGTTAGCGTATATTTTTAGATACAAAGAATCGAACACAGAATAAGATAACGATAAATGTAAATCATAATGTTAAATATTGCGATGAAGTAACGAAGAGTATAAAAGATATAAATATCATTAACATGACAAGTTCAAAAAACTGTGACAATGAATAGCCGAAAATTTTCAAATTTTACTCACTAAACCCTCTTGGGAAAATAACCGGCTCAGCTCAAGTATTATAAAGAGAATAAATAATCAAATCTTGCAATAACATCTTGGAGGTCTCTTTAGTTTTCTGCGACAATAGACGTTGAATATTTTACTGCTGAAAATCCGAGCCTTTGGGCACAAGGCGAGGGTTAACGACACATGGCTCCGAGACAATTGACATACAACACACGTGTGACCTTCACAGGGAGGGGTAAATCGCAGCGCCATATCATAAGCTCCCTCAGACGAGACCCTGAATTTGTGCCGACTCTGTCTTTTTCAGAATCGATGAACGTGTTTTATTTGCGTCAGAAAAAGAGCACATTAATTTTCTATTGACTTTACTCTTATTAACCTCATTTTGACTGATCTGTTAACGGCTCATGACATTCAAAGAACCTACAACTAATATTGATCCAAGCAATTTAGCAAGCAAAAAGGTTCCCGAAAAATGAAAATGATTACACATTTTAGGTCGGGCGATGAATAGCGGGGCTGGCTCTATTGAGCGCGTCTAAATACTAAAAGCCTGTGCAAACAATATCCCAGTTTATGAGGCTTAAAGATTATGTTGGTGTATTTAAAATTGACGTAAACAGGCAATTTTGCGCCGGCACAAACGGGATAATGAGTTCTGTAAGCTGAGTTACCAACATAAATGTTGGTGTTAGTGGTTTGATGTCTTGTTCTAGGATAAGTACACGACTTGCTGGTGTAGAAGTTCCCTAGTTCCTGACTACCATAATTTGAATGTATTTATTTAAAGGCCTTAAAAGAATCAACTTTCGTAAATCACATAAATATAAACACTGAATGTCCAAATATTTCTAAAGCGAACGTTGCCGCAGAGTTAGCAACACATATCCTTACAATGGTTGTTTGCACTCTATTAGCATAATGAGTGCTTTTTACAACATAGTCGTCTGTGAAGGGGTACTTACGTTTTGAGCAAAAAGCTCTAAGAGCAGCCCTGTTTGGAGCACCATTACGTGAAGGTCAAGGGCGACTAGCTCAAGGACAACTTTCTAAGAACCACTAAGTGCTCCGGCCCGAAATGCTGAAAGAATTAGTCTAAATCAGTGTGTTGGGAAATTCAGTGTACTTTTACGGCGGTCTTAGAGTGTAGTAGGTATTAACAAGAAAAAGACTAATAGAGTTCTACCAATTTGGTTTGCATAAAACAGTGTTTTAATGGTGTCCTAAAGTATGCCAAGTGTTTTTGCTTTATTGTTAGCAATGAATATTTAAAGCTATTCATTGTACGTAGTTCGCTTTCAAACCCGACCATGAATGATTTAATTTTAATGTAATTCTGTGATACAATTGTTTTAAAGTCAAGATAAACGTTTCAAACACAAACGCTAGCAAGCGACTATTGTGCTCAAATTATATCAGAGGCTTGAATGGTATTGTTTCAACAAAACCTAATACATATATCTAATATAATCATTAAAATAACGGCTTATTGCCCCCCTGACACCCTGACACCTGGGCTGAATCCCTAGTATGATGCTTACAAGTATGTACTTGTAAGCATCATACTAGGGATTCAGCCTTTATTTTTGACAAAATGATCATATAATCTAAAATTACTATATTGTGGAGAAACCATTTTTCGGTCATGTATTAGGATAGACGCAAAAAATACCCATTTACATGACCAGCAAACACGAAAAATTCTGCAGGCTTCTAGGTTTAATGAGAGAAAGCCACGAGGGAAAACCTTTTTTTTTTGCGTATGACAGAAAGATGTATAGAGGTCAGATGCGGCCTCCTGGAACAAATGTGAAATAAAAATATCTGCTAAACCCAGACTAGCTATCTTTTGCTCCATACCGATGAGCAAATGACACGTGTCTAGTCAAGCGTGTAACATATCAAACCTCCATGCTAATCGCATGATTTCTTTCGCATATTTTGTCTGCGTAACGGCGCGGCGCGGCGCCAGAAAATCATTTCATTACTGGATTTTTCTGACATATTTCCATGTAGGTCCATCAAAAAGTTCTAAAATGTAATATAATTCATGTCGCAATTACTCACCGGGACGGAATGAGATTAAAAGGAATTAATATCTCTCTGGAAGCTTACTTAAGGGGATCTTTACTCACGGATGGAAATAGAAGATTCATACCAATCGAAATTTGCGAGAATTTTGTAACGACGGAGGTCAGTTTCTCGAATGATTAAGGACAGAAATTACTCAAAGACGTAAAAAATACAGTCTTGGAACGTCATCAGAAGCTATAAAAAAGACGAATGAACGGAAGAGTGGAAATGACACCGACATTTATAAAAATATGTTCAAGGAAAACAAAGCAGTTGAAATCACGAACTAGGTCATAATCATCATTCCACATGTGGGTTATCAGCAGGATAATAATAAAGATAGGAACCAAATTGGAAATTCTGATAAGATCAGTAAGGTATCACAGACCGATAATAACGATTCGTTAAATGTATAAACAATAGGACTACAATAAAGCTAAGTATTTATTGTATGTATGTTTTTATAACAAAGAGATTTTTGTGACAACCATCTACGACAGCACTGTACACGTGTTCCTTTCATAAACAAAACAGATACATACTATGTGCAAACTGAATGTTACTCAGCGTACGTTTTCCTTCATATACTAGCTTGAAGCAATGAATTATCGGATGTATGAACCGTTTAATAGAGTGCAGAATAGCGTGGAAAATACGTAGTTTCAATGCCGGTGTGAGAACGTTATCGCATTATGCAACAGTGTTGAGTATGCACAATAAATATACGGCAATTAACTTTGAATGAGAAATGTAGAAAGGTGTTATTTGACATGAAAAGAAAGTCGCATTCTAAGGCTGGAACTCAAACATTATCTTCTCACACTCCCCAAAGATCAAAGCCATGAAGAGTTACGGGAACCATTGCCACTAAATCAACTTTTGATAACAGTGTAATAGCCTTTTGAAATGAAAGATTGAACTTTGGCAAAATATTCGCTAGGTGCCTACTCTTATCTGAAGTGCATGTTCTTGTCAAATGCAAATATTTGTGAGTCCTGTACTCGTATAAAATCATTTCAATGTCGCCAGTAGGCTTCCACTTACAAAACAGATATAAACCTATATTTGACGATGTTAAGTCTAATCTCTTAGGTACTGGTGTAAAATGTATACAGGATTGTTAGCGGTTATACCGATGTGTTTTAAGAGCCCTCTGCAAACTAGCCTGATACATAATGCTCTATTAATAAAATGTATGTCCGCCTCATATCGAACATGCATCTAAATAGGTTTAATAAAGGCCCATGGTACTACTAAACTGATTACTGGATGGGCGGGCCCAATACGCTCGGTATTCGATTAAATTAGGGTCAGCTGGCTATTGATGGAATATTCTAGTTCACTGTCAAAGAAGATAATATGGACAGTTTTGACTTTTAGGTTTACTACTTACATTATATTTATGGCTAGTTGTCATGGCAAATGATAGCACTACCATCTGTTCACTTCCTCAACATGCCGTAAGAGATGACTCAAGAATTATATATCAGGAAGTAAAGCTACAATCTAATGGTACCTACATGTTAATACTACGGATCTGTTTAGACTTTGAAGATTGATGCCGAAGATTTTGCAACCATCGTAGATTGTTATGTTAAATCTACTAATTTATAATGAAATTTAAAATTTCCGAAACCACGCAAGAAAGTGAAAAGCAACATTCAAATGTGTTTAATAACGTATTACAAAAAACACCAAATTGATAAAAACATATGTTAAAGAAGGAAAACACAAAATAGGGTCATTTGGACAAAAAACCAATTGACTCTTAATGTGGGTTTACGAAATTGGAACGGCATTGGAATTGGAATACGGCTTCTACACGATTTGGCATACTAAGTACCAGGCATGCCTCAGCGTCTGCTGAGGAATATTCTACCATTCTTCAATGAGTGCATATTTTAGAGCATGTAGTGTGCTGGAGGTGGGTTTCGACTTCCAATACGTCTGCCAAGCTCGTCCCAGGCAAGTTCGATAGTTTAGGTCAGGGCTTCTCGCTACCAACTCCATTAGATGGATTATATTATACTGTTTCAAGATTATCGACTATAATACAGTTTTCAGGATTATTTTTATTGCATGAAACTAACGTGTGGTTTAGGAGAAATTTAGATTTCTTTAGGCACTATGCAAGTGACTTTTTTATATTGCTCGTCGTATATCCACTTGACGACAAACCTTCAATTGATTGAAAATGCTGTTACGAAACTACTCCTATTAACTATGTAGCCATAGTACCGTTACTGTAAACATTATTGTACGGCTCACTACACACATTGTGCATACTGTAATACTAAAATTGATAAACAAGAATAACCTCTAGAACGTTAACAATAAAATCTTTTTAAGTTATGCATACCGAAACCGACACAAACAAAGTATTATTCAATTCGAAGTGTGGCACGCGATACGGTCCCGTTCACTTTAATTAACAATCAACGTAAATATAAGGTCCTATTCAAATACAACGATGGGAGACAGCTGAAAGTTCGCCTGACCCACATAGTCAATCTCTAGACACCTGATACCGATGCTAAATGAAATATAACGGCAAAATCTATAGGACTGAGCTAAGCCGGAAATCGATTTATGCGGATGGGATTACTGATAGTAAAGCGACTGACAAGGGTGCAAATACAGTGCCCTCCAAAAGTTAGTTGACATTTCCCGTTTCAGCTGTGATGCTACATTATGATTTAGCATCCTAGTTTAAAATTTTTGAACTACCTATGACTTGTCATTAACAAAAAAATCAGGTAATCCTTTAGGATTATCACGTAATCCCTTAGGATTATTAGGTAATCCCTTAGGATTATCAAGTGATCCCTTAGGATTATCAGGTGATCCCTTAGTATTATCAGGTAATCCCATAGGAATACCAGTTTTTTTTTTCCTTTTTATTAAAGGGATTTTTGTACCCTTATGCGACGATATCAATCCCGTCGTGCATTTACAAATAACAACTTACTAACTTAAAATAAACGAATCTTAGTCATACAAAACTTAACTTAATCTAATTTATTACCTTATAAAAAGGAATATAATATTTTTGCTGCTTTAGAAGTAGGCTTGGCAGAGTAGAAGTAGGCTTGAGAATCAAGGTATATGAGGAGGCTCACTCTGTATGCTTCTGTACCAGATGCCTTGCGTTTTAGATCTTTCATTAAAATGTTCTTTCCAATATAAGTTCATTATTTATCTAAATTGCGTTTTTTTTTATGGCTTCACAGCTTAAGTGGAAAATAGTCAACTAACTTTTGGAAGGCAATGCATTATACATACGAGAGACGATGATGATGAACGTAATTTGTATGACTTGGTGTCAACAAAAGAAAATGTACTAAACAACGATAGAAAAACTTCCACGATCATTTGGAAGAAAAGAAAGAAACATCAGTTATTGGCTGCTTATGCCAAGTTAGCCCCAAAAGTTATCCGGGGAAAGTTTATTGCTTAATCACTATTGATTTCTACGTGGACCAATACATTCCTTCTCCGAGAGAATGAACTTATTTGACATACCAAATGAAAATTCTAGAAGTATTTAGCTCTAAATCAAGTTGAGAGTAAGTCGTCAGGGATAAGTGTATTACTGAGTAAAAGGGTTTTGTTCGTTTCTCGACTGATCCAATATTTTATGTAGGACAAACATAATCCCTCGATGCTAAAGCCTAAACGCACACTTCTGTATAGCTCATTACGCATAATGATCGCTCAATTTCGATAACATTAGCTGTACTTGTATAGGAATATAAGGTTTATTCCCATGTGGACGGTCGTTAATCGGGTTACTGACGTTTGATAAATTAGATCAGGATTTGAAGTACTAACGAATATTAACAAGCAAAATGAGTCCAGTCCTCCATTTAGCTGAAAGGCCAAATTAGATAAAAGGGACTTTCTGTTTTATTTTATTATATTATACAATAGGAACAAGAAACAGCTTCATTATTACAAACAGAAAAACATGTAACATCAGTAATAACGTAGCACATAATGTTGTTCATAGATAGTTTGGATATCATTCGGTATAAAAGAAGGACGGCCAATAAACATCGTACGTCACGAAAAGCTTCATAATGTAAATCACTACATGGCGTATCACTCCACAACGACTTCGAAACAGCTAATTAAAGTCAATTGCTTGTCATTGACATCAATTGATTGATTGCAACAGTACAAGTTTCCCTTGTAAACAATCAATATACTGACCAGACCTGGGTTTAATTCCGTTAGTGCAACTTCCTGAAAGTTGTGCGAGAAACTTCGAGAGAAACAGTTGCACGAAGTTAAGATCGGTTCAAGAATCAAGTTGGAAAGTTAAAAGTTACGGAGTGCAGTGCTTGTTCCTTTTCAAATTGGTCTCTTTTAGTGTTGTTTTAACATTTAATTTGAGTCGAAATTGATGGTTTTTATGTAGCTGAGTTTATCCGGATTTTCTACATTGTTATCTTCTGTTGCGATTTTAAATACATATCTCCTTATTTTTTTTTCAATATCTCAATTCTTTCCTCCGATGTTGGCCAACCATCTTTGTAGTAGTTGAAGTATGACCCGCTGACCCTCGAATTTCCAATTCAGGTGCTTAGCTTAAAATTCCTCGTTAGTAATTCCCGAATACTTCCAAACTAGTTAAGGCTCGTTGAACCCGAGATGAGCCGCACTGCGGGAGCCGCATCGATCGCCAGGCCTATCCCGAGCCATCCCGGAAACCACCGCGCCATTGAACCTGGCTGGAGGCCGAACATAATCCTCCTACATGAAATGCTCTGAAAATTATTGTAGACGGGAAATGGGACATCTTATTGCTCCTAATATTACCAAGTGCTAGAGGAAACCAACTGCGTGGGTTAGCTCTTGTTAGCTTCTGATCACGAAAATAGATCTTCAAAACCAAGCAGGCAGGCCTGCATTAGGTGTGATTATGTTTTCACGATTTTATGACAAGTAAACCTTTTCTTTGTCAGAAAATACTTGTTTAATTGAAGTATTAGCATGAGCTATAGAAGTCTTCATTTTAAAGAACCAAGTTAGTTAACCACCAATACAGAACATCGAGCCGGAACGAGATCCGGGGCATTGAATATTTTTCATTATTTTTATTGCCATACTAATAACAAACGGTATTGCCACAAAAGGCATGTTTGCTTGCTTATGATTTGAGATGATTTAATTTAATATGAGCCTGAAGTATGCACTAACAGCGCTGAAACCAGTCGGATGCTGAAAATATTTAGGGCAAATGAACAAAATTTTCAACGTAAAACCCCAAATCAAATATGAAAATCTTAAGAACAAGTCTTAAAACACGAACTGAAAACGTTTAAAACCGAAACAACAAACCAACCACAAAGCGAAGCACGATAGCTAAATATGCAGAAAGTAATACAACTTCTGTTAGAGAGCAAACGTCATTACATTTCCCTTTCATGGCACTCGTTCCCGTCGGAATATTTGTCGCAACTTTTACTGGCGGATCATAAAATAAATCAGGCTTGTTGTCGCCAGCGATACGTTGATTTACGTCCGATAGAATTCCAGAAGTCACGAAATGATTTCGCCCGGATTTAGGAGCCGACCTCATTCTGAAGTGAATCTAGCTGAAGTGTTTGGCAGGACTTATAGTTTTCTGCGCGAGAGTTGCTCGGTGCTCATCTTGTAAATGAAAGTCTTCTAGTATCTGGTACGCCTAAAGTAACTGGTTGTGTGTGTAGTCATCTGGAAATTTTTGTTTTAACGCAGACACTGGTTATTTGGACTTAAAATGTGTCAGTGATTGTGACTTTATACAGATTCCCCGATTTAATACTTTCTTTTTCACACAAATCAAATCCGTTTGTTTTACGATTACATAAACAATTCGCTTATCGCCGGTTTCAGCTTTAAAAGGTTGCGTACCAGCACCCTAATTGCGTAACACACTATTACTCTCAATTTGAATCATTTTGAAGCATATTGCTAATCCATTGCTCGCTATGTTCGAAAAATGTGTCTGCCAAACTACTAAAATAACGCAATGAATGTTGTTGAACTGTCAAAATGAAACCCATTGCTACTGATAGTGTGTTGCGCAATTACCCTGCTGGTCCGTGTAAAGATTTCTAATTACATACATATACATAAAAATCTTCACAAAAATTTTCATTTTTGTTAAAATGACAAAACTAAATTAACTATTTTTCCGTATTAATAAATGGTACTCTTAGGATCTCACCGACGTTTCTGCCTAAATACGATTCCATTTGGGGTTGAATTGATTTTTATTCGTTCTGGTGGATCATAATCTTTTCGCGGCGATACATTTGCCGTGACGGGCAATGGCCTTCGCTTATTAGTAAACAGTATCGCGTTAAGTCATTGCTCAGGTGATCCGGCTAATATAATAAGACGAAATTAAACGCGATCATTGTTCCAGCTCTACACCCGCATTCGAAGACATTACAAATTGCAACACATCTTTGTTACAATGATAATGTTTGAACGATAGTTACAATAACTGTTGGATGTCTACCTAGCTTTCGTCCGAGACATATGCCCGTGAGGAATGGACGGCCTCAAAGAACACTTGCCCTTGCCTTTAGCCCTTGGGAGCTAAATTCAATTTCAGAGTAAAAAGGTTTGTATTAGATGAAGTTTGAGATGAGCTCAGGTTTGATTCAATTTCGCGCATTGATCTTTACTCGGTGGAAAAATCGTTCAATCTATCTGTATTGTTCATGGAGAGACTTGGATATTGATAGTACGCAGGAATTTACATCAAAAGTTAGAATTTGATCTTGTTTAACAGTTTAACTAAAACCACGCACGTTACACATAGTTTAACAGTCTAACTAAAACCACACATATTTTCATTTTAGAGTAGGAATTGTAAAATACTCTTCTACTACACTATTTTTGGAAGGAAGTTCTTTAACGGAGCTCGCGGTAGGAGTAAACTGGTGGAAATCGTCAAGTAACGAAAAGCGATAACCTCCATGCGACTTTTTATTGTGTATATATAATAGAAATAGTCAGAGAGAAGAGATAATTCTCATGGTTTCGAGGTTGGCTAAACCGACAGTGAGGTCGAAATGAAAAATCCAAGATGGCGGCTATGAAAATATTAAAATTTTTCATCATGGGTGTCGTTTTTATACTTTTCGAGCATGCTGAAGCCGATAGTCAGGTCAAAATGAAAATCTATGATGGCGATTGCGAAAATTTTCAAATTATTCGTCATTTTGAAATTTTCGCAGCCGCCATCTTAGATTTTCATTTTGCACTTCGTTCCTGCCGGGGGTCCCCCAAGCCCACACCTTTTTTTATCGCTAAGGCGACACTCAATCTACTGATTAGGTAATCCGTTGACAGTAAACACAATTGATTAAGCCTACCGAGAATTAACGATTTATAAATTCCTAGAAACGTAGAAACTAGTTAAATACATTTATTGTGGTATCAGGTTGGTGGAGTGACGATCTTCGCAGGGTGGCTAGCGGCAGCTGGATGAGGGTAGATGAGGATAAAGTTATGGCAGATGATTGGAATTTTCTATGTGTGTATTGTGTATGTGTATGTGTGGTGTAGGTTTGTGGTATGTTGTGTTTCCTGTGTGTTGGTTATAACTTGCTGTACTCTAACGATAATGATGCGTGAGCCTTAATTTCAAAGAAATATGTCTACTTATTGCTTTCCGCTAGACTTGTCAGACACGACCTACAGAATTTACACCATGTTATGTCGTGAACTCGTGAGTCTTGGACCTCGCATACATTACTACCGGTTTGCCAAGTAATTAGACGTGGTAATGACAGTTGATCATAAACTATAAGTTCTCCTGTAGAATGATCGTGAGTGGCCGACGAAGCTAGTGAAAACCTATGGTCATGGAAAGATAGTATTTTGACCAAGTTTTAGTTGCAATTAGTCGCAACGGAGTGACGGAAGCGTCACTGTAGCGCTAACATTACATAATTGGAAATATTTGGGACTTAACGAGAAACGGACCGCGCTAAATTCGTCTTTTCAATTTATCGCCGCATGTAATTTGACAGTAAGGTTAAACAGTGTCATGTGTCACGTGAATTTACCCACTATCTGGTGCTAAATACGAACACATACATACGCGTAAGCGCGTCACACGGCCACGTCACGAAGTCCGATGGTGTCCCAGACTGTACCAAAACAGAAATAAAATGTCTGTTGGATGAGGGAATCTAAACGCGCGCCAAACGCGCGCCAAATGCGCAATAATGCAAATGATAGCCGTCAAAAATTCGAGACATGTTCTAAAATTGATTTTCGAAGGAAATCTTGATTCGAATTTAGTATGCGCTGAAAGCCACCGAATAGGTACATTGATTATGTCGAAAATTATGTTTAGTTGTTGTAGCCTCTGACAACCAACAAATGGCGGTACAACCATGTAATTTCGCAGCTAAATGGCGCAGATTAGAAAAGGGCAGCAGCATCATTAGTACGAGAAGCTGCGACCTGCGATCGCCAACTCGCATGCCCAGCGTGGCGATTTTGGGCAAACCCTCCAATGGCAAGCCAGAATCAACCACGGCCCCCAGTTCCCAGCCGCCTAGCTATTCCTGATTTTGGCGACGGGCGCGATTACAGCAAGGTTGGGGGTACGAAGAATCCCCGGGTTACGAATGGTCGCCAAACCCAACTGACCTTGGCGACGTATAACGGACGCACATTCGCGAACACCTAGTGCAGCTCAAAGAAGAACTCGGGAAAATAAGGTGACACATTCTTGGGTTGAGTAAAGTCCGAAAAGAAGGTCAGGACACAATAGCCCTTGAATCGTGACACCTTATGTATTTTTGAGAGGAAGACTACTATCCCAAGGCGGAGTCGATTCCTGGTAAATAAATCCCTTTACGACAACGTTAGCCGGAAATCCTTCTAAAGAACTACAAACCCATTTCGCTTCTTAGCTACGTATACAATGTGTAACGTTCAATGCGCAAAACCTCAGACACCCCAACTGATTTTTAATTCAATTGACCTATTTCAGAGAGAAAATAAGTCATTAAAAAAATTTTAAAGGTTTTATGTGCTGTTTTAATTTTACTGGCCATTCTAATCGTTTCATGCGTCTGCGACGACGCTTTATCGAGGGAGGAGTCGTCACCGGGCCGCTGCGCTGCGCTGACATTGGGTTGCTTGACCTATTAATAAATAGACACGGCAACGTTTTTAATGAAGATTTTTTGGAAAATGTGACCTATATTAAAAAGTGGTTCAATTAATTGTGCTCGTTATTCTGATCAAACTATTTTCAGGTTTTGCGCATTTAACGTTACACGTTGTATAAGTTGTTTTCAAGAGTCGTCACGAATCGTCTGGCGCGAAGACTCGACGAGTTTCAGTCACCGGAGCAGGCCGGGTTCCGAGGAGGATTTAGCACCATAGACCACATCCACGTCCGAAGTCTCAAGTCCGAAGAGTCCGAAAAGTATAATCGGTCCCTATGACTTTCCTTTGTGGACTATGAGAGAGCTTTTGACTCTATCGAGATCCAGGTCTGTTTTGGAGTCTCTGCAGCGATGCTAAGTGGACTGGCGATACATCCAAGTGCTGAGACGTCTTTATGAAAACGCGAAAATGACCGTCTAAACTCAGGACCAATGAACTGATCATATTCCCCTGCGTCACAACAACAACAAGACAAGGGGGACGTAATTTTCCCGAAATTCTTCTCTAACGCATTGCAGGATGTGTTGACGATGAACTGGGAAGGACGCGACATTAACATCAACTGGTAAATAAATTCAAGGTCGCTCAGAGAGCTATGGAAGGGGCTATGCTTGGAGTCTCTCTGAGGGATCGAAACCGCAACGAGGTGATCCGGTAGAGAACCAAAGTTGTAGACATAGCTCACAGAATAAGATAGCTGAAGTAGCAATGGGCCGGCAATATTAGCCGTAGAACCGATGACCGTTGGGGTAGACGTGATCTTGAGTGGAGACCGCGAATCAGTAAACGTAAGGTGGGGCGTCCTCAGGCTGAGTGGAGTGTCGATGTTCGCAGGATGGCTGGTAGCAGCTGGATGAGAGTGGCCGAAAATCAAGTTGAATGGCATGCAGTAGGATAGGAGACGCCTACGTCCAGCAGTGGACTGCTATGGGCTGATAACGATGATGGTGATGGTGTAGCAGGATAGCTTGCTTTGGTTCTATATTCATTTAAGGAGCTAAAAAGCTCACAAAAGACATTTAGTAGATGCATTTTTAGGTTTCCTTAATTTTCGCGAAATAAATTATGATAACTATAAGGGTAACAATAAGTAATGGATTCCATCAGATTAAATGAAATAAAACCTTTTTATAAAAAAACAAGAGATTTTTTTTTAGTTCTGCAAGATACAAAGAAATAAATTATCATTATCTGTAATTGTGTCATTAAAGTGCTAGGTAATTACAATAAATTATAGGTGAAATAGTGTTTTGATTGTAGTATTAACAACTAAATAGTATGTACACACAGTAGCTATGTACATATAGCTGGGACCAATAACAGTCCAGTTACAAACGGGGCACAAGATAAGCTATAAATAACTCAACTGCCAATGATCATGTTTCTAATGTACCATGTACTTTAAATAGCCTTTAAGACGGAATTTATTTAATTAATACATTAAGTTTCCACATCAAAAATATATAGACTATCTTTATTTTTTTAGAACCAGAAAAACACTCATTTTTCAGGTTCCTTGAGATATTTTTAATTTAAAACTTGATGAACTTTAAAATGAAAATTGCTAAACTATTAAAAAAAAAACTAAATAGCAAAGAAGAAAGTAAGGATTCCATGTGCATCTTCCAAACATATGTTTGAGAACAGCTAGCTAGCTAAGCAACCTTCACATTTAGAAAGTGCAGAACATTGGCACTTCTCTTGTAGCAACCCTATTTTTTCAAACATTATTTTATTTATCATTTTATCATAGACAAATAAAAACATTTAATTGGAATAAACACAAATTCTGGTACATTAATTTAAACAATAAAATAATCAGGGATTACCTAATATAAGGACTAGTTATTTTATAACATGTAGTACCTATCTAGATAATTATAGTCACTTATTACTGCCAAATTAGATAAGCTATCGAGATTTAACTTTGTTAAATTCCAAATAATAAGATAGAAATATTAAATTTAGGTACCAAGTCAGCTGTTCGACCTAAGTACAAATCAGCCAGGTGTTACACAAGGACATGTGTTTTGCCATGCCATTGCTGTAACTTAGAATTTTTGGGGTTATGTCTTTAAAAAGTGCTCTATCGCAACATTATAAATGAAACCTATTTTTAAACTTGTCATTTACATCGTGAGATATTTTAAGATCCTTAATTTTGAACAGAGAGTACATCATTTTCGTAATTTCTTTCACTTTCAAACAAGTTACTGTCAAAGCGTTGCATTATCTTTAGCGTTAGTTTCGGAGACTAGTAACGCGGATAATTTAATTAAAATTCATGCATGGCTGGTTTCACGTTTACCTCTTATATACCAAAAAATATATATGCAAAAACACTTACCAAAATACTTTACTCGACTGGGCGATGCTAGAAAACAGCTCGGATCATCGCAATATTCGCGTAAAATCACTAAACACCAAACGAAAACAAATGAAAGTCGATAAATAATGGAAACAACGAAAGATTGTAAAATGTTAGGCACTTGGGTTTCGTTTATGATCGCTCAATCGAGAGGTAATGAACTACTTTTAAATAGTATTATAACAGGAGTTACAACGTTAAATACGAAACGTTGTGTATTTTAGTAACAATTACTTTATCAAAGCTTTAATGGGTAAAATCCAAACAACCTAAAATCCGCAAAATCTTTAAAACTCCGACGAGCAATTCTATAGAATGGAAATGAAATAAATAAAGACGACTAGAGGACAGCACAAAAAGAACTGTGTGTGAATGACTCGATTTTGTGGATGAACTACTCGATTCGTTCATGTTCGATAAAAACTATTGTAATCGATATTCACCACTTACTTGAAATTCAACTTTGAATGAATTGCTACTAATAATGAATTAATTATTTGTACACCGCTTTACTTATGGAAGCACCTTTTCAACATTTAATTATTTATTGAAATCTCATTATTTGAGGCTTCTAAACTAGTCGAGAATATCTTCCAGAAACGTCATTCGACGTTTCGTTATGCCGGTGGGTAAAGAAAATAACGAATGAAATTACAAGATTTTTTGATTTGTGACAACCATGATCTGTTAGCAAACTAAACGTGTATTATTTTCATTTGAATTTTAAACTGCTCTTTCTATTATTATATACTTTCAAATAAAAATAAATTTCTCACAATGACCAAGGCTGTACTAGAAAGCCCACCTTTATTCTTAGTTGAAGAAAGAATAAAAACCTTTAAGAACTGGCCATTTAATGACAAAAATAAGTGTAACGTGCGTAACATGGCGGAGGCCGGATTTTATTCGGTAGCGACGAGTGACGACGATGCTGATGCCGCCAAATGTTTCCTGTGTGGCAAGGAGTTGGATGGCTGGGAAGCTAGTGACGACCCGTGGGCGGAACATAAGAGCCATGCTATGCAATGTGCCTTCGTGCAGCTGGGAAAGAAAGAAGATGACCTGCTGGTTTGTTCATAGTAAAAATGTATATCTAGTTATAATACTGCTCTTATTAAAAAATCAACCACAATTGGTGTTGTTTGCTGAAGACACTTCCTTAATTCTTAAGGTAAATAGAGGTGCTACAAATTTCGACGACGTAAATAACACCCTACTGCAGGTCCAAAATTGGTTTAGGTATGGCTAATAATTTAGTATTAAATGGCAAAAAACCTAAGTGCATAAGATTTTCTTTACCAAATGTCAAGGGTAGTGATTTTGAGATAATATTGAGTCAAGAGAAACTAGAATTTGTTGATAAAACTGTTTTCCTAGGGATCACGCTCAAGGCTACAATGGGGTCTTCATTTAACATCTTTTGCAGGACAGCTAAGTTCAGCAGCTTATGCTGTCAGAAAAATCCATCAATTTACTGATGTAGATACTGCGAGACTAGTCTATTTTAGTTACTTTCATAGTATCATGTCCTACAGTATTTTACTTGGGCATGGGCTGCAGACATCGATTCTATTTTTATTCTGCAGAAAAGAGCCATCAGAGCCATATATAACCTCCACAGGCGTGATTCTCTAAGGAAACTGTTTAAGGATATTAACATCATGACAGTGACGGTGCCTTGTCAATATATCTATGAAAAAACATGTATGGAAGGAAAAATTTACGTTTCTTTAGTAATACAACAGCACGGTTGGAGCAGTGGTTAAGCCATTGAATGCTGCGCTGCGTGTTGCGGGTTCGATTCCCACACAGAACAAATATTTGTATGACCTATAAGTAGTTGTTCCGGGTCTGGCTGTTTTTGTATGTCAGTTTAAATGTTTGTAAACGCACCCACAATACATGAAAAATTCCTAGTGTGTTTTTTAAAATAAAAAAGAATTAAAAAAAAAAGAGGTGAAACACATAATTAATTAAAAATAGGGACCTATTAAGATCAACCAGGTTTCAGACTAGCTAAAGTAGAGTCATCTTTGAGCTGAATGGTGCCAATCCATGCGTCATATTCGTGAACAGGTGCCGTCAGTTTCGGCTGGTCATCACTTAGCTGCCTCGGCTTATTTTTAATTATTATATTTTTGGATTGGTGTTTTGTTACTATTTGCTGTACTCTGCATGGTTTTAACGCATACAGCTTTTTTTTTTACATAGTATTCACATATAATATAAATAAATTCAACATTAATGATATTTTTGTAAAAATATGATTTAAAAGAGTGTCCATGGAGTTTCTTGCCCAGTCTTCTCCATAGGTACCTACTACACTTTGGAATGGGCAACTAGCTTCATATTTTCTGACTGACTGACTTCTTGACAGTTCAAAAGTGCCTGTAAATGATTTAATTGAAATAAATGCTTTGAGTCTTAGTACTGTTAGGGGTACACTTAATGGGAAAAAGAAGCTATACTTTTCAGGGTGTTATAAAATATTTGCTTGTGCTTTGTGGGGGTTTCACACACTACATTCAAAAAGTCGGTCACTATGAAATAAAGGAAATGAATGGTTTAAACCATATTGTAAACTGTCAGACCCTTCTTAAGTTTCTAGATATCCTAAAAGCTCTCAATGATGTTTGTGTATTACCACAAAATTAAATTTTGTTATTTTGTTCCAGCTCTCAGAATACCTATCAGTAATAAAACAGTACATGATAAATGAAACCAAGCGCATTGCTGAGGTTGCCAAAGACCAAGTTGATGAAAAAGCAAAGTCAGTCCGCAGAAGATGCCTAGGACGGAAAATGGCCTGAACTTAACTAATTACGTAGATGTTAATTATTGACAGCGGCTACACAGCCCTCTTGAGAAATTCTAAATAATGGTTTAGATTAATTAATTATTTCTAATGTATGGACTGAATGTATGAGTGTACTAATAAAATGTTTATATATCTATATTCTGTGCTTTATTATGATTTAAAAAGCAAGTTTGGTGAATATTAGCCTGTAGATAAAAAAACGTGTATGATTGACGACCCCCATAGAAAGAGACAAAGAGATTGAAAATCTCATAGAAGGGGCACAATGCTTTTTCAACCAGTCAACTCCTATCACTAACCGCATTAAGGAACTTTGTAAAATTATTTTTAAAAGATTAACTGTGGAGTTTCTTGCCGGCTCTTCTCCATAGGAAACAACCAGTTGGAACCGTGCACCTAGCTTCTGATGTTTCATAAGTGTCCATGTAGGTTTATATGAAATAAAATATTTTGATTTTCTACCAAAAAACTGTATACCTATTGATGAAGTTTATGTAGATATAAATAATTAGTACAACTTAAATTATATGTATTTTAAATATGATTGAATTCTACATGATGGAGAAACCTGCATCCTAATTGCGTAACACACTCAATTTGAATCATTTTGAAGCATATTGCTAATCCATTACTCTATATGTTCGAAAAATGTGTCTGCTCTACAATGTAAATAACGCAATGAATGTTGTTGAACTGTCAAAATTAAACCCATTGCTACTACTGATAGTGTGTTATGCAATTAGCCTGCTGAATGAACATCAAAACACAGTATTTTATGCATAGTTTTAACCTCGTTCTCACCAAAGTTTATTTATGGTCAACTGTTGCATCTTTAGCAGCTGAATACCAGTATTTTACATGGAGCGACTGCCTATCTGACCTCCACAACCCAGTTACTGGGTAATACGATACCTCTAGGTAAGACTGGTTGTCAGACTTTCGGGCTTCTGACTACCCGTAACGACTGTCAAAGATCTACGAATGACAGTCGGGAACAACGGCTTAACGTGCTTTCCGAGGCACGGAGGGGTCTCGGTACGTATAGATGGTCACCCATCCACAGACCAACCGCGGCAAGCGTAGCTTAACCTGAACGATCGACCTGTGCGACTGTTATTTAGCCACGGGCCCCTCACATCAAGCTACTACAATCTGTCAAATTTCTTTAATAGATTTTCAACTTTATCGCCAAAGCATAAGGTTCAAAGTTGATTGGGAAAATTAGACAGGTTCGGGTAGCTTGATGTGCTGGCGTCTACAAAAGATAATAAGAATCCGCTTAACCGTTTCAGAGATCCAGCAAAACCACACACGTTAGGGCTCTTTCCCACGGCAAGATCCCGTTTTTATACATATTCACACAAGCATCCGGTCTTCCGGATAGATACTGCAAACGGGATGCTTGTGTGAATATAATATTTAAACACGTACACTTCTAAACGGAATCTTGCCATGGGAAAGAGCCCTTATGTCAGATATCCCAAAACATTTATGTTTATATGTTGCCTAGCAACCATCATAACAAACACTAAATCTTCTGAACTGACAATAGGTGCATGTTTTCTATTTCATATTTTATTATACAAATATTACTTATTATATTTGACAATAAGAGAAAAGACTGAAGTTTATCGAATAAAATGGGTGATGTGAAGAATTTGGAATCTTATGCTATCATTGGATTTGATGGTAAGAACTGTTTGTAACATATGTTTGTAAACTTGTGAAGTCAACTTTCATACAACTTTGAGATGATAAACTTCCCTGTGAACCATTCTTGCTTTAAACGCCACTTGTGCTTGTTCAAATTCACATAATCAACTTTTAAAATACATTTTCAATCAACCAACAAGACAGCGTTACATGCTGTTAATGAACCGAAACATTTATGTTCAAATCTTTTTTTACAAAATTCCGCAGGATCCGCCATCAGAGGTCTAAAAGTCCACCCAGACAGCGAGCACATTGTCTACCCGATGGGCAACAAGGTCTGCATCCAGGAATGGAAGACCAAGAAGATGTACTTCCTCAGTGGCCACACCAATAGCGTATCGACGGTCGCTCTGTCTCCTAAAGGCACCTTCGTGGGATCAGGACAAATAAACCACATTGGATTCAAATCTTCTGCTAAAGTGTGGGACTTTAAAAAGAAGATACTACTAGGCAGTCATGAGTTGCATAAGGCAAGTCAATTCAGCAATTGTTTTTGTTGTATTTCCTACTTTATTACTGTTGTTTTTGAGAGTAACCGATTTTGATGTAACGGAAGGTGCTACATGGGTCATGGATTGCTGACCTGCAGCAGGTCACAAGGTCGGGAAGCACAGGAGTTGTTGCTGTGGTAATGCTTTGGAAAAGCCCTTGTCCAGCAGTGGACGTCTTTCCGTTTAATGAAGATTTATTTATCCGGCTCTATGCAAAGAAAGAAAGAACGTTTGTTTGGCACAGTACCAAGGGACTCATTGGAACAAAATTGAAAGTAACATAAAATCAAAATATAGGATAATAATTATGGCCCAGTTGCTCGAACAAAAATAATCGCAAAATCAATGTGACAAACTGTCAAGCACGCGTAAACTGCTGCGATTTATCAACAGCCAATCGCAAGTTTACGCGCACTATTATTGTGTGCCTCACGACCGCGCCAAGGTTCATTACCCGACTACGGCAAACCAAGGGAGGGTTCTGATTTTAACAGACTCATATGTATGCGCAGTAGCGGCCCTTTTTCTTTTTGTTTTCGTGGGGAAACCTTCAAAAGGCACCCGACCTCTTGGGAGGGAGGTCGGGGAGTGTGGGATTTTTACCTCACTAAAACCACCCCGGTGATCACCATCAGCACATATGGGTGTTCCCGGTTCCTCTTAAAAGACCAATTCCGGAACCCCCCCCCGTGCAACGCCTGTAAGGCACATCCCTGGGGAGACTGTAAAGGGGCCTCCCCTGAGCCTCGCTATGCACGGCACAGCACGTGACCACTGTGCTACCGTCTTCCCTGGGGTAACTTGGTGGGCGGACAGAGTCCCCACTCTGTGCGCCCGCGACCTCAGAGGTCCACCTACCTTGGCTGGTAAGCGGGTTTCGGCGTATTAGCCGCCAAGGCGGTTGCCTCCCCGACGCCTCCTTCTCCGAGTAGGATCAGCCCTCTCCCGATCAGCGGCCTCCTTCTTGACCATCACGGTCTCAGCGCAGTAGCGGCCCTGGGGCGGTGCGAGCGGTGCGACGGCACCGGGCGCCGTCAAGGGAGGGGCGCTGAAATCAACCAAAATGCGACCACCGAGCACCAGTCATTGAATAGTTACTAATAGTAATAATTCAATATCTGATGATAGTCACTTACCATAAAGCGCAGACGCGGAGTATCTATTGAATGTGAATTTCAACAACTGTCAAAATTCGATAGTACGTACGTGGTAATTTTTATACAATACTAGCACCTTCCCCGCGACTTCGTCCACGTGGGTTACGTACTTTCCTCAAAAAAATTTAGCACCCTCTCCAGTTCTTCACCTCCCCTTTAAAAAAAGTTTTCGAAAATTAATGTTTTCGATTTTTATAATTTATATAGAGAAATAAGTATTAGGGCCAATTTTTAAGTCAGCTGCTGTTGTGTCTGCTGGCAATAGCACCAGGGATCGGCTTTAAGTCCTTACTTCCCTAACTGCTGATTATGGACGCTCCTACGTCGAACGTCCAGGAGGAGGTTTTGGCTTGAAAATCAGCAGAACCAAAACTGAATATCCAGGATAAATTTTTAACCAGTGCGCAAACTGTAACTACGAATTCAGCAAATGATTCTAGACCCCTAGCGTAGAAATATTTTGTCTGTTATCGGCGATCTGTCCAGTTCTGGAGCCATAGCGCTTGATGGCGTACTTCTCCCAGTCTGCTCCGAGTTTCGGTATCTTGGTTCACTCGTGCAAAGCGATAGCGGAGTAGATCGGATGGTTAAACACAAAATTAACACTGGATGGATGAAATGGCGGCAGGTCACGGGAACAATCTGTGACTCTCCCACATTCCCCTTAAACTTAAGGGGAAGATGTATAAAACCATGGTTAGACCTGCTGTCTTTGTATGGATCAGAATGTTGGGCCACAAAAGGGAAGATTGAAAGGCAGTTGCATGCAGCTAATATGAAAATGCTAAGAAGGATGTGTGGTGTTACACGAATGGATAGAATAAGAAATGAGTAGGTACATAATATGAGGAAGTCTGAAAGTGGCACCGGAACAGATTACTTTGAATCCAGATTTTTAATTTTTTCTGTCTTTTAGTTGGCATTCTTGTCGTAGTTGGGTTTTAGTTTTTTTTTATTTTTTCAGTAATAATGCCATACAAATGTACACATGCTTCTATTTGCTGTCCTCAGGTCCGCGTAGAAGCGCTGACATTTTCTTCAGATGAGCGCTACATGATATCGCTGGGCGGTCGCGATGACGGGTGCGTGGTACTATGGGACTGCTTCGCCGGCTCTGCTACAGGCACCGCAGCAGCTTCTAAGCTGACTACGGGAGACGCCATGACGGTGACTGCGCTGAATTTGAGATCCAACTCCTTTGTTACGGGGGGTGATTGTAAGTGTTATGTTTATGTGTATGTGGTTATTTGTCTGTAGGTAGATACCTACTTTTTGTCACCTGTCTATCAAAATAGCCGTTATTATAATCCATACTTAATATTACAAATGTAAAGGGACCTCTGTCTGTGTGTTACCTTTTCACGCCTAAACCAATGAACCGATCGTTATAAAATTTTGCTAGATAGGTGGCTATCTAATCTGTAAAATTGTATAATAATGGAGTGGGGCTCGTGGCTAAGTAATTAATAATAGCCGCTCCGGTCGACCGATTAGCTTAAGCTTCGCTTGTCACTCATCTTTACATACCTAGACCCCTCCTTGCCTCGGAAAACACCTTAAGCCATTAGTCGTTACGGGTCGTCAGAAGCCCAGCCCGAAAGTTGGACAACCAGTCTTACTAACGAGTATCTATCGTATAACCCAATCACTGGGTTGCGGAGGTCAGATAGTCGACAGCCTATCTGACCTCCACAACCCAGCTGAATGACTCCATCAAGTCATTCAGCTGCATCTAGTTAGACTGAATGCCGACCCTAACATAATTGGGAAAAGGCTAGGTAGCTTGATCGGGGTTAGACCTGGAGAAGGATATGACTACTTTCATACTGGATAATTCTATGAAACAATGGAAAAATACATACCAGCTTTTATATAATATTATATGATAACGATGCTTAAATCAATCATGCTGCAATTGCAGCATTTTGGAAACGTGTAGGCTTGATTTAACCAACATTTTAATATACTAAGTTATTCAAGTGCATGTTCCATTTGAAAATACCCAAAACGAATATTTTCGTTCGCGAATCGAAACTAAACATGTAATCAAAACAATCTAGTACCTACATAATTATGTCGCAGTTTCGTGGAATTCTCTGGATCTGCCCAGCTCAACCGATCCACAATAAAACTGACTTTGAAAGACAGAATCACATTCACTGCAAAGCAGATTAGCGTGGGACTAGCTAAGGCATCCAGAATATGATAGCCTCTAAGCTGGAGCTTTGGTGAGGAAACTCAACTAGAGGACTAAGTCACTCTTAGTTATTAAATACTTCTAACATAATCCCTCCTTTTTATACAACGTGTAACGGAAAGGGGGTATCAACCCTGAAGGAGGTGAATGTGCTCATGAAACTCAACAACTTTCCCCAAAGAACATAGGTCGAAATATGAAAAAAAAAATTTGGCCCTCCCATAGTAAATCAATCAGCTGGTAGTCAGTTTTGTAAGGGAGGGCCAAATGTTTTTTTCATATTTCGACCTATGTTCTTTGGGGAAAGTTGTTGAGTTTCATGAGCACATTCACCTCCTTCAGGGTTGATACCCCCCTTCCGTTACACGCTGTATACTTGCACATATAATTATTTTTTCAAGCTTTTTAAATTATGTAAATATAGTTAGATAAATAAAAAAAATATGGTGCCTTTAAGTTCTAATACAGAGGAGAGAAGTAAGTATGAAAGTAAAAGCACAGGTAAAAGACATGTTGCGCCGATCCCAAATAAATTAAGATAAGGGCAAGAGATTGATGACGATGATGAATCTTAAGTTCGAACTAACAAGTTAATGCTGTGGTTCTGTGGCCATCTGATTACGTAAATAAATAATAATTATTATTGTGTTCAAGCTAACCTCAGAGTGTGGAACATTCGAGCTGAGAGCAAGAATTTGGACGTGGTTGACGTGTCTCTGGGGAAACTGCGGCGCAGCGTGCGCTGCATCGCCGTCAGTTCAGACGATGCGTACGGATACGCAGGGACCACGTGAGTAATTCCTTATACATACTAATTAGAGTAATTATTTATTTTTACCTATGGTCAGTTTCAAAACTATCCGATGAAGATGTAAAGACACGAATCAGAAAACATACCAGTGGATGCCAATTTGTGGTTCCACTTACAAATTAAATGCTTTGATTTTAGTATACGAAAATTTAAACTCAAAATTGTAATTTGGTGGAAAAAGTCGTGAGATATAAGGTCGAAAACTTTGAAATACATATGAATGTGTTACTAATTCGTTTTAGCGAGTGATTGTGAAGTAATTAAATGTGAACAAAACAAGGTTTGTTTACACCGTCAACAGGTACCTAGTTTTGGAACAAAAATTACTTTTTGATTGATTCCTGTTTTGTCTTGTGATCGCACGCAAGCACAACTGCTCAGCGTGGAGTCCCGGGTTCGATCCCCAGGTCAGAAGAATGTTAACGGGACATTTTCATAAAGCAATTTCGCAGTACCAGCGTGGAGTCTGGATTCGTGCTCAGTAGGTGGCAGTAGGCTCGTCCCCTAATACATGGGATGTGAACTGGCGAAATGCGGTTATACCATCCACCTCTGGCTACGCTTCCGGGAGGTGTTTGTTGATGACGTTACTGTGACAAAACTGTCTATTATGATTAAGATTAAAGGCAACGCCATGTGTGACTAAAGCCAATACCTCCGAACAAAATCATAGTACAAACTACAACGTACTTATGCTTATACATATCGCCTCTTTGCAATGACACCGTGGCATCTTTAAAAATTGCAGTTTTTGAAATATCACGTTGTCATCGCAAAGAGTGAAATATCACGTTGTCATCGCAAAGAGCCGATATAAGCTACCTATCCAGAGAATCTAAAATACCCTCTGCCTATGAAACTGTTCATTTGTAGTAGGGGAAAACCGGGAGACTTGCCCAGGTGGGAGAGTTGAGCCGCCTTTCAAAATTGTATTTAAATTTAGCGCGAACGAAACGTCAAAGCGTCCATTGGTCGCACGCAAGAGGCCAATAACAAGTATGCAGCGATTTTGCATCTTAGCAGTGTTGTTGGTCAATGACAATGTAAAACGTGTTTTTGTTGCTGCGGAGTATATTTTTCTGTTTTAAGTAGTTTTGTGATTGCTGTCGTATTTATTGAGGTACGTATTGTGTGTTGCTATTATTATATTGCCAGACAAATGTAGTTTGACGTGTGCTAAGTGTTTTTTCTCTACGATCGGAGGTTTGTCTTTGTCATAACCTAAATGGGGAATTAGTGTGAGCGGGAGAGTTGCACCAGGGTGGTTGCGGGAGACTCGCTCAGTGGTTCATGTCTCCCTGTCCCGGGAAATTATACTTAATTTTGTTTAATTGTTTTTTTTTCGGTCTTAATATTATTTATTGTATTTGCAGTGCCAACTTGTATGATGCCTTTTCAATACAAGCCTCCTGAAAATGCACGCAAACGAAAAAAACAAACAAAAGTGGAGTTGCAAAATGCCATAGATGAAATTAAGGGAGGCGCTTCTATTAGACGAACTTCAAATAAATATGGCATAGATAGAAGTACTTTGCGACGGTATAAATTAAATGAAGATAAAATTCATAAATAAAACTTGAGACCATTTCCGAAAGCAGCTCCTAGAAAGACAGGTCGGCGAGGTCGTCAGCCAGGCAAAACTAAAATATTAACAATGACACCAGATAAAGAAACTTGCTACATTGAAAGTCTTACTGTAACCCTGACGAAGAATATATGCAACCCTAATAATGACAGTCATACGAAGTCAAATGAAAAGAGCAAGAAAACTCTATTTAATGATGTGATAGAAAGAGAAAAGTTGAGAACTGTTTAAAAGAGAGTATTTGAGATAAGTAAATTTTTATAAATAAATTTTTAGAACAATTTTACAAAAAAATGTTATGTTAATTATATTTTCTTTGATGCCAGTATTAAAAACAAGTTAATTATTGTATAAGATAAGATATATAAAACTATGATTGAAGCTGAAAATGATTTTTATTTTCCACATAAATAATATGGTCAACTCTCCCCATACCCCGGTTCAAGTGTCCCTGCAGGTGGGGAGACTTGACTCATTTCTCATTTTTTAGTAAAATGCCAATAAAATTTTACCTGCGCATTTATTAGCAATACAATTAAGCACAAATGTACCTACTAAAGTAAGACATCGCATAAGTGTATAATCGATTCTCTAAACCCAATAAACAAGTAATTATGATATTTTATATTAAAAGTGGTTCAACTCTCCCGGACTTCCCCTAATTTATTTACATAAATATTTAAATATTAGTGCTTTAAACTAGAGAAATACCTATAATAATTAAATTCCACCTGGACTAGAAAAGAACAAAGAAAACACATTTATCTGCACTAAAAGAAAAATAAGAAAAATAAAGTTGGGGAAAATATTCGTCACACATAGCTCAACGTTATACTGTGTCACAACGCTGGTTTTCTGCGACAGCCGGCGTTGACGTGATAACGTCAACCGGCGCAACGTAAAAAGGATTATGAATTAACCTATATCACACTTAAATACTTATACATAAATATGTATTATCTAAAATAATGTTGGTCTTCCAGGACGGGTGACATGATAAAGTTCTCAATAAACTACCCTCCCGACCCCACGGCTTCGGTCGCCATGTGCAAGCCTGCGCTGATTGGCTGCCTCGCTAAGTGCGGCCCTTGGAAGAAGGGCAAGAGACCGGAGTCCATCTGCTATAGTCAAGGTTTGTTCATGTTGCGGGTCAATTTACTAGATTTTGTACTATTCATATATCTACTTATTTAAAATCTGTAGGTATCGTATTAATATTATAAATACAAAGTAACTCTGTCTGTATGTTACCTTTTCACACCCAAACCACTGAACGGATTTCGAAAAAATTGGCAAGGAGATATATAGATGGCATCCTGGGAAAGGACATACCTACACTTCTTTTTGTCTCGGTAGCATGTTCCCGTAGGATAAGGAGGCCGTTATTCTCGTTTATTAATAAATAGCAATTTTTGTATTTTTACATAGGTAGGTAATAGATGTGCAAGTACAACTTAATTATGCTAAATTAATAATAAATATACAGAAAAGTTATCTACACTAATATTATAAAGAGGAAAGATTTGAATGTTTGTTTGTATTGAATAGGCTCCGAAACTACTGGACCGATTTGAAAAATTGTTTTACCATTAGAAGCCGACATTATCTCTGATGAACATAGGCGTTAACTTTTTCCGGCGGGAATTCCGAATTCTACGCAAACGAAGTTGCGGGCGGATGCTAGTGTATAAGAAATATACAATCGGATTAAAAATCACATTTTGCACCCCTGGAAAATTGCTTTTGTCCAATTAATCTACCTAGCCTGTCCCAACTATGTTGGGGTTAACTTCCAGCCTAGCCGGATGCAGCTGAATACCGTTGAATAGCGACTGCTTAAGTGCTTATCAGACTTCCACAACCCAGTTACTAGGTAACACGATACCCCTCGCTTGGTAAGACTGGTTGTCAGACTTTCGGGCTTCTGACTAACCGTTACGACTGTATCTACGAGTGACAGCAATTGTCATGGATGCAAAATGCGAGGCTTGTTACAAAAATAGCTAAAACCCGCGTGTGGTCACATAAATATTAATTTGAGGATTATTTTAAGCTGAAGGCAATGTCTTGTAGGAATCGAATCAATCCTCATTATGGAAGACGGCTGCCTCATCGTGGGTTCTGGAGACGGCACCATCGATGTCCTGGACGAGATCAACTGGAAGGGAACCTTTCCTAAAGGCAAGATACTCGACCCCAACAAGCCGCATTTCAAAGCTGTGAGTAATCTTGCTTTCTTTGTATTTCTTTCTCTCGGACTTTGCGATAGGATACGAGGACTGTTAAACTTAAGTAGCAAAATATACAATTAAAAACGCAGGAAGTACTTATGTATCAGTATTTCGCTTAGAAATGCAAAAATATTACAAGTCTTGAATAAAGATTTAAAGGGATGTGCACTTTTATAATTGCTATCATGTCCATATTATCGTATACGTCCACTTCCACGTTCATAAAATGTATGGATATAAGTGCACGTTATAACGTAATCGTGGACGGAAATTTAAAAGTGTCTTCATAATATATCCCCATTTATTTTACTTTATAAAAGCGTGCAATGGTAAATAAATGGTTATTGCGTTAGATCCATGTCCATTATTTTTCGAATCTTTGTAAATTCCTTGCCTTTTAGATTCTAAGGCATCAAATATAGACTGCCAAACAAATTGATTTTCACTTCAACAAATATCAACTAGGTTCTTGCGTGTAAATTAAGTCGAATTCGGAATGATTAGTAGGTACTCTTGAAAAGGTTATAAAAATAATACCTAGTTGTAACTTTTTGTGATATGTTATCATTTAATTGTGCTTTCGTTCGTTGTGTTATTTCTTTTGTGTGCACCTTAGGTATGATTTACCTATATTTTGGGTACTCACATAAATCAAACTTTTCCAGCTAAAATCTACAAAGCTGCAGGGGAGCATAACTTCCCTGGAGCTGATGGAGTCGCCGTCTCTGCGCGGCAAGAACCGTCTGCTGCTGGCCGGCACAAGAGGCAGTGAGATCTACGCCATCAACGTCGTCACCTTCAACCCGGTGCTGGTGGTGACCTGCCATCGATGTGCCATCAATGACATCGCGTTTCCGCAGTACGTTTCTAAAAGCTTTATTTCTTTATTTAGATTTGCCAACGTTTGTGTACACTACATAAATTACAGGAAGCAATCTACATCTACACTAATATTATAAAGATGAAAGATTTGTATTTCTGTATGTATGTGTGTACGTTTGTAACGAATAAACTCGAAAACTATTGGATGAATGGGAACAATAGAAAGCTACACTATCCCTGAGTAACAGAGGCTATATTTATTACTAGAAAAATTAGGTGTCCCTACTAAAACTTAAATAATGTAACCCAAGGTGTAAAAAATATTGCCATAAAATATCACTCATCGCATGCGCTGCGGAAACTATTGATGATAGAACAAAAAAATGTTTAACAATATTAAAGAACATATCGATATCTACAAAAAAACTTCGCGATACCAAATGTCCAACTATTGTAGTTATGTCACTATAACTAATTTTTCACATATTAAAAGTTGATTGAAGTGCTGACCAAAAGCAGACCATGTTATCCATACTTTTGTATTAATCCTTATCCAAATAAATCATTTCGTATTCAAGACTGTTTCAATACCCAATAGATTACTTTTTGAATTATTCAAATCGTTCATTGCATTTAAAAGATATTACGAACTTAATAATGTCAATCTAAACAAAAGTGGCCGGTGTGGCCCCACGCAGCGCAGCGGGAAATATATAATATGTTACTTCTTGACGCAAAAACTAATGATCCGATTGCGATGACAATCGGTTCATTAGTTTTTTAACTTGATAGGTACATAGCTGTTACTTAAAGCTCTTACTTTTTATCCCGAAATTCTCACGGAATCGAAACTTACGCGGGTGAAACCGCGAGGTGCAGCTAGTAGTAGAAAATAAAGAACTAAATGTAACAAACGATTAAAGGTAAATACAGCATTTTTTATATAAGTAAAAAAGTCTAATTTCCTACAAAATGTATAATAATATATGTATGTGTAGGTATAATGTATGTGTAATGTAATGTGTCTGGCAAAAGTTTTTTGTGGCTTCTGACTTTTTAAGTACTGAAACCTCAGTTGGTCCAATAGAATTTTTTGAAACAGGATCGATAGGCATTAAAAAAGTTTTTGTGAAAAATGGCCCATTTTCTTGCTGACTGTATTTTTTTTTTTTTGCAAAATCTGTGAACATGTATCAAAATTTCTCAAAAAAATAAGTATTGTCTTCTAAGACCGTTTACCCGTGGCTACAACGGGTAAGGCACCTGCCCTTACTGCTCCATTTCAAAAATCCACCTTGTATAAATTACATTTTTAAATTAGAAGATTCCAAATTATTATTATTATTTCAGGGGTATGTCGGGCGTGTTCGCCACGGCCGGGGCGGGTGACGTCAGGGTGTGGTGCCTGGAGAGCTGCCAGGAGCTGCTGCGCATCGTGGTGCCCAACTTCACCTGTTCCACCGTCCTGTTCTCCGGGGACGGCAAGTCTATTGTATCAGGTATGTTAACGAGACTGCTGACTAAAACCATTTCATTGTATACATGTATACTAAATGGTTCTATGTTAAAATCTGCACTCAAATATTATAACCCTGCCTCTTAAACTGTTGTCTCCGCTGAGATGGCCGCCATAACAAAATTTCAGTCTGGAGGACTATTATTTACCTACAAGTGAAAGTAGTACACCAAGTTAAAGCATGTTTGAAGTGTCACTTGGGTCCTCCTTGTATTGTATCTACATTCTACAACCTTTACTTAACTTTTTATTACTAATTTCTTCCAGGCTGGAACGACGGCAACATCCGCGCGTTCACTCCGCTCACCGGGCGCCTGATCTTCGTCATCTTCAGCACACACAACAAGGGCACCTCGGCGCTGGACATGACGTCTGACGGCAGGACGCTCATCTCTGGTGGTTGTGAGGGACAGGTGACTAGACACAGTTAATATAACATGTGGTGATACTGACGAGACATCTTCAACGAGAGAAATATTTGTAACTTAGAAAAAATGAAAATAATTGGAAATCGGAATCACCCTTACCTCACGTTTAAAAAAATAACTAGGTGGAGGCTAGAGAGAAACCAATCTGCGAAATAAATTCTAGTAAAGATGTTTTTTGCAGAAAATATCTTATTTTTCTTATTTAGGGCTGATTTTTTAATCGACAGATAATTTTTATTCGTGGAATAAAATTGACGTCTGACAGTTTTTGTATGGAAGAACTGTCAAAATTTCAAAATTATTCCTTCGATAAAATTATCTGGCGTTGGAAAAATCAGCCCTAAATACTCGTAGGAACTGTCACAAAGATTTGTTTTTGGCCATTTCTTCTCAGCGGTGACCACCAATGAGAAAACGGAAAGTATATTTCGTTCCAAGCTACGAAACCTTTAGTGCGCGAGATCAACGTGCACTTGGTCGGTTTTTAAACTAGGCAATCCTATCGAATATTATATCTACTGAAAATGAAAGCACACTCCGTTTAGCTTCCGGTAAGATAAAAAGATTATTCTCCTTGACAAGACGTAAAACAAGTGCTGAACTAATATAACTATTCACTATAAAAATATGACGTCGTAAGCGATGGTTGTGCGATAGTGCCGTCATCGTCACGATTCAGTGGTACGGAATCCATAGTGCAGCTGTACAATAAAACACGATGATACAGGAAATGAGTTATTATTTCACTTTCAGAATAATAAACACACAATACTACAATAACGTTCACGCACTATCTAAGTTTGGGCAAACCGACAGTTTCGCGTAGGAGAAGTGGAGGTCTGCAGCCGTTCGTTGCCCTCACAAGACTGACTTGTCTTTTGTCACTTCTCTCCACACGACTCGGCCCACGTGCCGCCCCCTCTAACGAGCGCGTCACGGCGTTTACCTTCACCTTATTATTACAATAACCAATTGAGATAATATTATCGTTCAACTTTTATAGTCTATGCGTTTTGCGCTAAATTGTGCATACTTCCTACGTACGGTGCTCAAACCTGGTCTTTGACGGTTCGGCAGAGGTTCAAGCTTAAGGTTTGCCAGCGAACAATGGAGCGCAGCATTTTTTGGAGTCAGATTAACGGACCGTCTTAGGAACAGTGTTGCGCTCCAAAACACAAATTGCTGACGTCACCCAAAAAGTAGTGAAGCTTAAGTGGGACTGAGCCGGATACGTTTGCCGCTTGTCGAACGAGTCATGGGCCAAATCTACTACCATTTGGGCCCCAAAAAACGTCCGTCGACAACTCGACATCGAGACTAGCTTGAAGCCTACAGACAGGATTGGTCCACACTAGCTCAAGACAGAGAGGAGTGGAAAGGACAAAATATCTGAAAATAAAATAGTAGTCTCTATTGTGTCCAAACGATTGACAGAAATAAAACGAGGATTTATATTCGTTTAACACTAAACGTATTTAGTGATTTGTGGCGCAAGAGGGCCTTAGACCTCAAAATGTTAATAGTGTTTTCTAATCTACCCCAGGTCCGCGTGTGGGACATAAAACCAGAGCACCAGACCCTGAAGAAGGTCCTAAAAGAACATAAGAGCCCCGTATCGGCCATCCAGGTGTCGCCCAACAACACCGAGGCCGTCAGCGCCGGGACTGACGGCTCCTGCATCATATGGGATCTGATGTGAGTACTGACTACCTTCCACTCGTAGCAAGTAGAAGACTGTCCATCCAGCGTGCGCCCAACAACACCGAGGCCGTCAGCGTCGAGACTGACGGCTCCGGTATCATATGGGATCTGGTGTGAGTACTGAATAACTTCCACTAGTAGCCAGTAGTAAAATTCTTTCTTATTTTTTTTCTATGTTTACATTTGTAGTTATACTTGAATTAGGTACACAATCTACTTAATAAAAATCTTAAATTTACTAATTCAGTGACGGACAACGCACAGCCTCAGTTGCTAGGTCTAGGAGCTTTTTTGCACAAGATTTTCTTATAGAACGAAGTTGAGCACTAAGGAAGGATTTTTGGAAATTCATACTCTAAAGGGGTTAAATAAACGCGACAGTGCTAATGGGGCTGGCTGCACATCTGAGTGGTTTCTTACTTGTTTGATAACGCCCACGGTTAATTAGTGTACTTCCCTATTTATGTGTCGGATGGGCTTACTTCAATACGGAAAACCCTAATGGCTGGTTGTTTCAAACGGTCGGTTAACGTAACATGTGTAGGTACGTCAAATATTAACAAGTACGTAATCGTAATTATTTGACGTAAGTCAAGCCCATAATTTAGCTAATGTAAATTTGAAACAACGTTTTTTTTTGGTGGGACGATAGCTAGCGTAATTATTGACATACACGCGTGCGTCAAGTGGACTTGAAACAACCCGCCCTAAGTGCTGTTACTACCCTATATCTCGTTGCCAGCTTCCAGTATCGTAAACATTATTTTACGACGTTAAAAATGTATGTCTTCTGTAGACACAATTATATTCTTATTCCGCAGATCACTATCCCGTCGTCAAGTGATGTATGCGAACACTTTGTTCATGTGCGTGTGCTTCGAGCCGCAGGGCTGCCAACTACTCACGGGCGGCTCCGACAGGCGTGTGGCGTACTGGGAGACCGGCAGTGGCAACCTTGCTAGAGAGGTACGGGGTGGCGCTAAGGTAGCCCACGAAGTTCAATTTATCTTACGTTTTATGCAATTAGCAGCTCAGTGCCCGGTTGTATGTTGATCAAAATATGATTGTGTCGTGATTTCATTGATTTAATTTTAAAAACATGTTTTATTTTAATACTGCATTATAATATCCACTGTGGCAACACTGTCAAAGTACAAATTATTGATATTTTAACTATGTTGGGGTCGGCTTCCAGTCTAACCGGATGCAGCTGAATACCAGTATTTTATTACATGGAGCGACTGTCTATCTGACCTCCACTACCCAGTTACTGGGTAATACGATACCTCTAGGTAAGACTGGTTGTCAGACTTTCGGGCTTCTGACTACCCGTAACGACTGACAAAGATCTACAAATGACAACCGGGACCAACGGCTTATCGTGCTTTCCGAGGCACGGAGGGGTCTCGGTATGTAAAAATGGTCACCCATCCACAGTCCAACCGCGGCAAGCGTAGCTTAACCTGATCGATCGACCTGTGCGGCAGTTATTATTTAGCCACGGGCCCTCGAAATTTTCAAAGTAGAATAATACTTACATTTTGTTGCCATAGTGAAAACACATTTTAAAAGTTTGTTACATCAATAATTTGATATTGTAATAAACTTTTAAAATGTGTTTTAACTATGGCAACATAAATTAGGTATTATTATAATTTGGCAACACTTAGAAATAACGGTCATGAACTCATGATATTATCGTTATTTCTGAGTGGGGCAAATGTCGTTTTAAATGGTAGAATGTAGTGCAAACCTACTGGTTGTTGGATTGTGAAAGAGTACAGTTATATTATTAAAAAGTACTAGCAAGAAGAGAGTGTTTTCTATATAATAAATAAATAAATAATAATTGAGAAAGTTGTATTGATTAATTTAATGATTATAAATAATTCTGTAAATACATATTTGGTCCCAGAATCGATACGTGGCATCTAGTCGAAATTATTTTGGTGCTTCTCGCTTCCGCCGACTTCCCATGACATTTACCAGATCGTGGATCCATCTTGTGGGAGGCCTGTAGGTACTTACGCGGTTGTTCTTCCACGGCCTCATCGGCTATCCTATCTACGAACATATTTTGGCCCATTGCTATTTAAGTTTGACAAACCTTCGGGTGGTTACTTTAGCTCTTCCTTACCTAGTTCTTTTTTTTTTATATAAAGTAACTATTTTGCAGCTCGAAGCAAGTAAAGTGGGTGCCGTCAATGGACTTCATATCACGCAGAATGGTGAACTGTTCGTGACGGGAGGGAACGATCAAATGGTTAAGGTGAGTTACAGACAGCATAAAATTATTGGAAACAGAAGAGTGATAATATGATATTTGTGCACAGTGTAACATCGAGCTTTAGAAAGACACTCCTACAAGACGACAAATCTTACTTTTTCAAAAAATTGGTGTTGCTATGTGGCATATTATCTGCCGAGTAATGAACATATAATTTTTGAATGAATCCTGCCACGTTGATATCTTTTGACTGCCCCGGCGGTCTAGTGGTCGCATTCGCTACTGGTGAACATGAGTTCCATGGGTTCGATTATCAGGCCAGGCCAAGTGTTATTGGGTTTTTCTGGAATGGTGCCTGGTTGATAGTAATAGGCTCGCCCTATGACATGGGACGTAAACATAACTAGCGGAATGTGTAACGCTGGTTTTCACCGAACATAACCTGAAAACCAATTCCCGTAATTAAAAACGTTCAAAATCTAGTCGCAGTCTCATCTCAGCGACAATCAATGTCAAAAACTTGTCAAAAATGTAGGGAAATTAGAGGTATTTTTGACAGGTTGAGACTGAGATCAGACTGTGAACGTTCTTAAAATTACGAGAACTACCCCTCAGATCTTCGGACGTAACAGGCGTAATATTATGTTATTATCTTCAACGGTTTCTCCCTCAGCTGTGGAAGTACCAGGAGGGCATCTACACGCACATGGGGCTGGGCCACGCGGGCGCGGTGACGTGCGCGCGCTTCAGCCCGGACGCGCGCCACATCGTCAGCTCGTGCGCCGCCGGCAGCATCATCGTGTGGCGCGTGCCCGAGGTCAGTGCCACAGTACTACTACCGGGCGCTCATATCACAGTTAGACTGCTACACGAACGTGGGGCGGGGCCACGCGGGCGCAGTGAGGTGCGCGTGCCCGAGGTCAGTGCCACAGTACTACTACCGGGCGCTCATATCACAGTTAGACTGCTACACGAACGTGGGGCGGGGCCACGCGGGCGCAGTGAGGTGCGCGTGCCCGAGGTCAGTGCCACAGTACTACTACCGGGCGCTCATATCACAGTTAGACTGCTACACGAACGTGGGGCGGGGCCACGCGGGCGCAGTGAGGTGCGCGTGCCCGAGGTGTGCCACAGTACTACTACCAGGCGCTCATGTCACAGCTAGACTGCTACAAGGACCTTTTGGCGCCGAATAACATTGACAGGGCATTGTTGGCAAACAGTGAAACATTTCAGAAATTGTATTGAAGAAATAAGATTGATGAATGTGGCTTTGCCGTTCACACATTGTTAGAAAATGGCCATTCCGTTGTCGCCGCACAAAGGGCGTTCCGGCGTCAGTTACACCAACCAATTTAGGAGACATACGGTTGCAGCAAGACGGGGCGACACGGCGCTCAAATTTCAATTGTGAAATTGAGGCAAATGTTTCCGGCGCGACTGGTCTCTCTTAAAGGTGACGTAGGGTGGCCTGCACGCTCACCAGATTTGAGCCTTTGGCTTTTTCCTTTGGGGTTACCTGAAGGAAAAATTTTCAATCATCGTCCTCACACCTTGGATGAACTCAAGATGAGAATAAGGGAATAAATAACCGCCATACCCATTCAAATGTGCCGGAAAGTTGTTGACGATTTCAGATATCGCCTTCTTTATCGCTGCTGATGGCCGCCATATTGCTGCCGGTCGATTCTAGGAAAAATCTCGCCGTGATAACTAAGGTGAAGTGAGCTTAGAGTGAGCTGTGAGGGTTCTTCTGTTCTGTGAGGGTGCTAGGGATTGACACTATTGATGACTCACTCCACGCTTACTTCACCCAAGTTTTCACGGTGAGATGGTTACAGAATCGCACGACTGATATAATTTTCAAAACTTAATGTAAGAAAATGCATTTCATGCTGACTTAAATAAGGTAAACAACATTTATAACACATTTGCTCGTAAAAGGTCTCTTACTGCACCAATTTCAATATCGTAATGTATCTCATTACGTACCTACTTGTGCGTAATTGTAATGTAAAGCGCACGGTTTATCAAGATGCTCCGTCTAAAACGAACGGTACTTTTTTAAATCATAGCAAAGAGTTTTTATGTCAGAAAAGTGGTCAACATTTTATGAATAAAATTAACTTTGGGAGATAAAATATAATAAATAAACATTTAATTCTTTATTTTAATTAATTTTGACAATTAATTACAACCATTTATCTGTAACAAAAACTAAAGAGACTGGTGAAATTGCAACTAATAATACGAGTAATAGCTTGACAACATTAAAAATGCCAACTGGCAACGTAATAATTAATTTTACAAATTTTTCGAATTTTAATAACTGTTTTAACTAGTAATTAAAGATTTATTCGTTTAAGAAAGTCCAAGTTTTATTTATTTCCTCACAAATGTGTTATAAAACGTCGTATGACATACGTGCGGTTTGATAATTACAGCCTCTGCTTTCTTATAGCCCTCACCTACGGCTCGGGCTAGCAATATCGCCTCAGCTGTAGTTTTCAACTTACCGCACTTATATCATAATGTACTATTATACAACGTGTAACGTTAAATTGGCAAAGCCTGAAAACAGTTTCATCAGAATAACGAGCAGAATTAATTGAACCACTTTTTAATATAGGTCACATTTTTCAAAAAATCATCATTAAAAACGTTGCCGTGTCTATTTATTAATAGGTCAAGCAAGCCAATATCAGCGCGGCGCAGCGGCCCGGTGATGACTCCTCCCTCGGTAAAAACCGTCATGCTCCCTTATATTATTATGTCACTGCTTGCCTTGGGAGTTTGTTGCGCCACTTCTTCTTCCGAGCGAAAGTGCTAGGAAGTGGTGAAGGGCGGGAGTTTCGGGGGGCTGTCTTTTGTAATTTTGACGTTCTACAAGTGCTGACTCTCAGCCTAGTTTGAATAAATGACTTTTGATGTTTTTTACTCTTGAAGAAAATTATTCAACACCATCTTTAATGTACTTTCTATTTCGTTCATGAGCAGCAATACATTCACGCGGCGGCGCCCCCGCCCCCCGCAGACAAGCAGACGGCGGCCTCGCCGAAGACGTTGGAGGAGGAGTTGCGCCTGCCCCTCGCTGAGAAGAAGGCGCACAAAGCTGCTGGCGACCGGCCCTACGTGCCGTCTGCGCCTAACAAGGTAAACTTACATAATCATAAACATGTAAAGAAATGACCATGACCAATATGATTCTTTCATATGATTGGTGACCACCTTTACATAGCAGCCCGTCGGTGTCTCGGAAAACACATTAAGCCATTGGTGCAGGCTGTCATTCTTGGATCTTTAACAGTTGTTACGGGTCGTCAAAAGGCCGAAAGTCAAACAACCAGTCTCACAAAGGGGTATGGTATTACCCAGTAACTGGGTTTTGGAGGTCAGATAGGCAGTAACTCTGTGTATAATATTGGTATTTAGCTGTCTCCGGTTAGACTGGAAGCCGAACCCAACATAGTTAAGAAAAGGCTAGGCTGATGATGACTTAAACAACTACCATTAAATTACTACTTATCACCGTGTCACTGACTCTGGCAGGGCCACCATCAGGGATTTTAATTTTGAAAACGCAAAAAATTTGTCGCTAATTAGTCGAAATTAGTCGCCAAATATCAGAATTAGTCGGTCACTGGTTCAAAAGATATAAGGGTTTATAGGTGGCCCTGCCTGACTAATTAGCGACTAATTTTTTGCGTTTTCAAAATTAAAATCCCTGATGGTGGCCCTGCCAGAGTCAGTGACACCTTATCACCGGTACAGTGAATAAAGGTCAAAACACACGTATTAACGTGTGTTTTGACCTTTATTCACGGATTTTCCAGTACTTGGGCACTGCACTGGGTCGGCCTCACCTCACCCCATTTTGAGGCGATATCGTTACAATGCAGAAATATTTCGTCGGTTATTAAAAAAAAGGCCGTTTCATACATTTTGACCGCGAAGGTTGCACTTTTCTATGAAACAGCAGATATTTTTTTGGACCTAACAATTAACATTAATTATATAAATATAACGTCATATACATATAACGTCCCAGCATGCAAAACCACTTTTGCACAGTGTTTCTCTTATTTCTTGGCTCCTCTATTGTACAATCGCATAAGTAAAATTAAACCTCTTAAGGATACGACGAGATTTGGGTGTAGAAGGGCTCTGGATGAGTTTCTGAGTAACCTGGATTATGAACAGACTGAAAAACTTATACTAATATGTCAGTAGTTATTTATCTATAAATATATATTTTATTGAATACCGATAAGCACTAAATAAGTTTATATGAGGTTTAAGATCATTTATTCTCATAAGAATTACACTATTCACTTACATGAGAATATTAAAACTAAATACTTAAAAAGAACAAAAAGTTGGGGGTATTACAAAAATTAGACGTTATTTTGTAAATGTTTTGAGGGTAGATTACAAATTGTTATGGACAAAATGTTCGTTCGATACAATGTAAACAAGTATCCGTGTAACATAGATAAACGGTAACTGGATGTGGCTCGACACTATTGTAGGGACTGTGAATTTTTTAATACAAATTGTTTAAGTAGGTTTTTAAAAGTGGTTTTGGATTTCAATTCTTTAAGGTCTCTCGGTAATTTATTAAATATTTTAGATCCTTCGTAAACGATAGTTTTTCTTCCGTAGTTTGTGCGGGTTGGGTGTAGTTGTAAAAAGTCTTGTTCACGTCTCATTTTCATTTTGTGTTTTTTTATATTTTTTGTGAAGGTTAAATTTGTGTGTATATTTTTGTTTAGTATTTTTCGAATTAGTATGCATGTGTTATATATGTATGTTTGTGCTATATTCATTACTTTAATTTTTTTGTAAAGAGTTTCTGTTGGAGTTAGATAGTCATAGTTAAATAACGTTTTTAGCAGTTTATTTTGAGCAGTTTGTAGTAGGTTCGTATTTGTTTTGGCAGCGGTACCCCATATTTCCACTAGGTAGTCAATATGCGGCTTAACAAGGGAGAAGTAGATTAAATAGCGAACCTGGCGTGGCAAACAACGAACAATACCTCGTAGGCTACCCGTGAGTGATTGTATTTTTGATTTTATTTTTTGAATATGTGGAAGCCATGTCAATTTGCTATCCAAAATTTGTCCTAAATATTTTTCTTGATCTACTTTGTTTAGGGTTTGGTTATTTATTTTTAATGGAGTATAATTGCCGATTTTTTTATTTTTTGCTGTGAATATCATGTAATTTGTTTTAGCTGTATTAATAGTGAGAAGATTTTGTTGAAACCACAGGTTGAGTAAGTCCAAATCGTTCTGTGCTTGCTTAACAATAGTATCGACTGAGTGGCCGAAGTAAAACAAACATGTGTCATCTGCATATAATGTTAGGTCAGCTTTCAGACCAATTTTGTGGACACTATTTATGTACAGTAGGAATATATAAACAATAAAAACATTATATGAATATGTGTAAGTAATATATATATATATAAATACATACACTATAAAGTAATCATTATAAACTGAGGATTAGTACACAAACATTATTTGTATTATAAATATATACATATACACACGTACAGTAACTACATTACATTAGGAATTTTTCGCTTGTAACGTACTGAAAATACTAAAAAAAAAAAAAAAAAAATTAGAAAAAAAAAAAAAAAAAGAAATACTTTTCACGTTATAAAAAAATTACAAATTTAGTTATGCTCTTACTTTTAATTTTATTATTGTAGTTTTAGAAAACCCTTTTTTATTTTTTTTCATAATTTTATTTTATTTATTTGCAACACGCTTGTCTTAATACAAATTCTAAACAAATATTGTTTTGTATAAACACTTTGTTTAAATTGAAATAACGCTAGTAGTTGTAGTAGTTGCATTGTCTGATTTCTTTGCATATACTACTTGTTTACGCTAAGCTATTAACACGCTACCGTCATCTATGAATCACAGCAAAACAAATGTATTTGGCAAAAAGTGTCTTAGCGTTTTTACACTATGACTATTATTCAATGAGCGAGAATCTTACCTTGCCTAGCACGGGAGGTAAAGAAATTTTCTCTGTATACCGCCATTGGGCATTTATTATTTTGTCAAGTATGTGAACCATTGCTTTACTTGTGATAGCGTTATTGTAATTTAACTGTTTTTCTACTCCCCTTGCTAACTTGAAAAGTTCCAACTTTCTGTAGTTGAACGTAAGTGAGTGTGCCCTATACTATGTACTATGTAAATATGTATTACCGGTGTACTGTAACCTAAACTTATGGTCAATAAAACTTTATTATTATTATTATTAAAAAAAAATCAAATTAAAATGCCCTCGTATCAAGCACTTGACTAATAGGAACAGCCTTTCATAGAATAAGAAGGGAAATAATAGACACAGTCACACATTAACACAGCAATACTCCACACATACGTACACTTTTTAATTTAACTTGCAGAGTAGGTATGTTGTGCCTTTTAGTCTAGTTTTAAATAGTAAATGTTCTTTTTTTCCTTAAATAATCCCAGACGGAGAAAATCGAAGCAATGGATACGACACGCGGTAGTGTGCTCGCGTGTTGCCCGTGTGACGAGACGGCTCGAAGTAACAAAAGTAAGAAAAGTGCGGAGAAACCAAGTCCCAAACCCACTGGAATGAAGTGTTGCAGACCTCCAGGTGAGGACAGGGCTGAATGAGTAATCTGCTGATCTAATATTAGTGCCGAATCCCTTGTTCACAAAATACACTAGATTTAAGTTCAGTACATTTTTTCTTTCTATTTTATTAAGAAAAGGACAGAAGATAAATATTAGTTTAGTCTTGTAAAAATTAGTCAGCGCCTGACGTAAATTGACGTATTTTTAGTAGCCAATTTTTTATTCACGTCTAAACTTGTTTATGGAGTATCTTAATTTGACGGGACTAAACTAATATTTAACTTCTGTCCTTTTCTTAATGAAATATAACGAAAAAGATGCAATTAACTTAATTTTAGTTTAGTTTTTGAATAAGAAAATGGGTGCCATTATCTGCATAATACACTCCTGGACACATCTATTGGCCCACCTTGTATTTTCAGTTTCGTTTGGTCCTAGCTAAAATTTTATATTAGGTCGAGCAAAAAGTTTTTATGCAGTTTTGAACCTGGCACATTCACAATTTCATTCAATAGTCTTTTTTTGAATTTCGAACACAGAATTTAAAGAAACAAAAGACAATTTGGAGCCTGTTTGTTGATATCAAACAATCGAATACTAAGAAAACTTGGTTTTATTGGTTTACTTGGATTTAATTCTTGAAAAAGTGATTGATATCTTTGGTTTTGCATTACTTATTCTTAACATTAAGGTGAGGTTCTATCAATAATCTATGGATACTTCACCTGAAGTCGCCGCCCAAGCTGTGGCACTTATTCAGGCCGGACACAGCCAAAGAAACGTGAGTGCTCAACTTAATTTAAGTCGATCTGCGGTCCGAAATGTTTATCGGAGGTACCTAGAGACTGGCGGCTTTGTTCGTCGCCAAGGAAGGCCACGATCTCGGGTCACAACTGAAAGGCAGGATCGATTCATCGTGACGACCAGCTTGAGAAATCGTCACCTTACCTCCATTGAGATACAAAACCAACTTCGCGACTTCCACGGAGTATCTGTGAGCGCTCGAACTGTTCGGAGAAGGTTAAAAGAACGCGATATGGTACCACACAAGCCAGCTAATGGGCCCAAACTAACGCGAGCCCACCGAACAACGCGCCTTCATTTCGCACGCAGTCATTTAAATTGGACACAACAAGATTGGAGCCGTGTACTCTTTTCTGATGAGTCTAAAATTGTGTTATATGGCAATGATGGAAGGAAGAAGGTCTACCGTAAGGGAGAGCGTTTCGCACAATGCTGCTTTGAAGAGAGGGTTGCTTATGGCGGTGGCTCATGGACTGTCTGGGGCGGTATATCCGCGAGCGGCAAAACTCAACTTGAGGTTGTTACAGGACCACGGCTGCCAACATTAAATGCTGAAAGGTACATTCGTGAGTGCTTAGAACCTCACGTGATACCATGCGCGGAATATATGGGCCCAAATTTCCTTTTTATGCATGATAATGCAAGAGCCCATGCGGCCGGCATCGTCAGGGAATATCTTCGGGATGTGAACATCACAGTTATGGACTGGCCAGCCAGAAGCCCAGACATGAACCCCATTGAGCACATGTGGGACGAGCTAAAAAGACGTGTTAGGGCTCGTCAGCCAGTTGCCCAGACGATGCAGGAGTTGAAAACTGCCATAGAAGAGGAATGGGAGATGATCCCTCAAAATTTCATAGAGCGGTTGATAAACTCTATGCCTAATCGTATGAAAGCTGTGGTAGATGCCCATGGAGGCAACACGCGTTATTAAATTAAACCTTTATTTGATAAAACATGTTTTTTATTCAAAAATCAATTGCCTTTAACAAGGCGCATATCCGACTTGTTAGGCGTAGCTCCATGTCGTATGGTATTCTGAATTCAAATTTAAAACAATACGATCGAAAAAGATGGTAAAATCTATCAGGTTTAAAACTGCATCAACAGTTTTTGTTCAATCTAGCAATCATATTTCGGTAGGGGCCATCGAAACCTAAACTCTAAGGTGGGCCAATAGATGTGTCCAGAAGTGTAGTACCAACGACCCGCACTTGCTTCGCATGGTTTTTTTTACGACTGACAAAATATACGAGGTATCTTTATTTTATGTAAATTTAATATCAGTATATTACACACATAAACCTTCCGGAATCAATTCTCTGAATGATGATGAAAACCTCAACAAAATCCATCCGCGTAATTTAGCATCAAAAGCTTAGTTTAAAAGAACAACGCGGTCACAAAGATAGACATGAAAGCGACTTTTAATTTATAAATGTACAGTATTTTTATCTCAAGAAGCGACGCACGCTTCACCAAGTGTGACGCGTGCGTCGCTGCGAATGTGAGCGCGCAGACGAGTAGCGTCAGTACATTACACACACATTCACACTTCCGACTTCGCCATTGATTCGGACGGTAGCGAGAGCTCCTGCGTTTACACACACACTCACAGCATGGTTGTACACTTGATAACCACAAGTAAAGCGCGCATCGCTTCGTGAGATAATAATACTATATAGACTTAAGAGTTCGAGTTGGAGTGACCCAGGTGATTCCAGGCGACTGCTTAGCGTTAAGCCCTTTGTTTGATTTCCCGGTTGGCCAGTGTTATCAAGTTACCATTGCGAATTTTTTGCCCGGTTAGTATTAATGCACATCTCTATTGGGTCATAGCCCATTTCTCATACAAAAATTTCCATTGTCCTTTACTATAACAAAATTACAATCGGTCGGTCACCAAGCAAACCATCAGTCTCACAAACTCAATATTTCTTTCTCAGACAACCTACCGACGCGGACGACAAGCAAAGAGTATGTAAGTGGCAGCGGCGACAAGAAGTAGGCCTGCAGTTCAGTTGTACAGTGTTGTGTTGTGACTAAGTATTCATCACTACCGAATTATATTTATTGTGTCCTTCATAAATAAACGTGTTTTAATAATTATTACACTCTGTTTCATTTTTCTTATACGAATTAAGAATTTTAAATCTCATATCAGACCCACCTCTATTCTCAACGTGACTGTCCATTTTCTGATGACATTACAAGCAGTAGTAGTACTTCTGTATTGTATTCGCAAGTGTGTAGCAGGGTGGAACAGGCACGTCCGTGACGCGCACGGGGAGGCGCGGGCTAAGTTCACTCTATGGGACTGGCACGGCCGGGCGGCCGGCCGTCATCAGCTACTTTGTACATACAATGATATGATAGAAGCGCGAAAAGTTTTCAAATGAACGCGGCTCAGGGCTTTCGACCTGATCTCATATGACATTTTTTGGGTTAAATTAAAGGAAACAGGGATACCCAATGAGCTGCTGAACGGTTTTAGGTACTGGTACGACAGACAAACTAACGTTGTGAGGTGGGGGAATGGTTGTTCTCTGTCGTACAGGTTGGAGCGTGGCGTGAGGCAGGGCGGCTTAACCTCCCCTAATCTTTTTAAGTTGTATCTGAATGCATTGATAGAGGGACTCACGACTCAGCAGTGCGCATGTGGGCTGTTTGGTGGACGGGTTGTGTTTTAATAACATCAGCTACGCAGATGATATGGTGCTATTGGATCCCTCGGTCAGTGCACTCAGGAAACTTGTAAAAATCTGTGAGAACTATGCTGCTAGCCATGGGTTGCTGTATAATGTGAAGAAGTCCGAAGTTATGGTCTTTGAGGATGTTGGCAGGAAATGTCCAGTAAATGTGCCACCAGTAAGAAGTAACGATGTCCCGATTCGTCGGGTACATCAGTTAAAATACTTGGGACATTTGATTGCTGACAACCTTAAAGATGATGCTGATGTTGAACGGGAACGCAGGGCATTGGCAGTGCGGGCGAACATGTTGGCACGTAGGTTCGCTCGATGTACAGAAGCGGTCAAACATACGCTATTTAAAGCATACTGCACATCTCTTGACGGCACGGTTGGCGCAGTGGTTAAGCGATTGACTGCTGCGCTGCGTGTCGCGGGTTCGATTCCCGCACGGAACAAATATTTGTATGACCTACATGTATTTGTTCCGAGTCTGGGTGTTTTTCTATCTATAATATGTATGTATTTACAAAAAAAAAAAAAATTGTATATAAGTAGTTTATCAGCCATCTTGTTACCATAACACAAGCATTAGGTTGCTTAGCTTGGGACAAATGGTGCTGTGTGAAATGTCCAGGGATTTATTATTATTATTATTATTATTATCTCTGTACTCGAGCGCCCTATGGGTCAGCTGTACCAAACGTGCTGTCAATGTGCTGCGCGTCCAATATAATAACGCCTTCAGGGCGCTGATGCGGCTGCCACGTTACTGCAGTGCGTCAGAGAGGTTCGCAAAAGCCCAAGTTGATAGCTTCTCAGCTATCGCACAGAAGAAAAGTGCGTCTCTGCTCGCCAGATTGCGTGGCAGTGGCAACAGCCTCCTGAAGGTGATAGCTGACAGGGTCGATGAGAGCCCATACTGGGACATCTCATCAAAACACTGTCCGTCGTAGTGTATTAGTATTAGCATAGATCATAAGCCATATTGTTACTAACATACTAGTATATAAGTACTAAAATAGGATATATTGTTTACTAACATCTTATTTATGTATTTTTGTTTTTGTCAGTGTGGACCGTTTGTTCTGTCAAATAAATAAATTATATTATTATTACTAGAGGAACCATAAACAAAGGGGCCCGTGGCTAAATAATAACAGCCGCACGGGTCGATCGATCAGGTTAAGATACGCTTGCCGCGGTTAGTCTGTGGATGGGTGACCATCTTTACATACAGAGACCCCTCCGTGCCTCGGAAAACACGTTAAGCCGTTGGTCCCGGCTGCCATTCGTGGATCTTTGACAGTATTTACGGGTAGTCAGAAGCCCGAAAGTCTGACAACCAGTCTTACCTAGGGGTATCGTTATTACCCAGTAACTGGGTTGTGGAGGTCAGATAGGCAGTCGCTCCATGTAAAATACTGGTATTCAGCTGCATCCGGTTGGACTGGAAGCCGACCCCAACATAGTTGGGAAAAGGCCGGGCAGATGATGAGAGGAACTATAAACAACGATATTTGATTGTTTAAAGTTAAACATTTCATTAAAAAATCTATCTTATGATCATTGAACTTTCAAACTAAGTAAGGAGTAAGGAGCGAGTGTCTGTTTTTCAAAGCAGGCACTAAAGACTGAAGTACGAACTGTCACACTTGCTGAGATTGCTCTAGAATGGGTAACATCTTTTAAACATCTGGGGCACTGGGCAGTGGCGTGCCTAGTGGTTAAACTTAGGGCAAGCCAACATACTTAAAAAAAAAAAAACTAAGTACCTACCTACCGTATCGCCTGTCACAAGTTGTGCCTACCGACTGATTCGTTTTAGTTCTTACTAATATTCTTATTTCATAATTGTAAGTTTTTGCTATTAGCAATTAAAATGAAATGTTTTTTAATAGCACCATTTTTTTCTTATATTATAAATTATATACTCAAAGTATTGGTAATCCTTTACAAAATCGCAACTTTTTCATTTTCATATTATCAGTTTCGTGTAAAATATGATAAGACGTATAAGAGCCATCTATTAACATTATTGGCACAACAGAGCTCAGAGTTAGTTCATATTTCACTCGCTCGCAACAGTCGCTATAGGCAAAATATTACAATCTGGCCACTAGATGGCGTACAAGTTATTGATTGATTTCTAACTACACATTGTTTACGATGTTGATAATATTTATAATTATAATTACTCACAATGTGAACAGCCATAACTCTTCAATTTTCGTTTCTTTATCACAGACAGATGACAAACACCACACACACGCACACGGAAGGCATGGTAAAAATTACTAGACAGATTTACTTTACCTTCAGTAGCTTTGATAAAAGCCGTTTTTTGTCAATTCATTTAGAGAACATGATCCTGGCGCCTGCTTTAATTTTTACAATTAATTAAGCGGCCTTTACAAAATATAAAAATTATATATTCTAACTCAAAACGGCGTAATCAGTCGGCGTCAAAATTTGGTGAACGTTTTAATTTCTACCAACAGCTGTTTTTCTATTGCAATTTTCGATAATTCGGAAAGCCGTTCTTGTTCTTGAGTACTTATTTCTTAATTAAATATGTGTGAATACTTATTTAACACGTTCCGCGAAACAACTTGTCGCAGGAATGGTCACAATTAAATGAGCTATCTTTAAAAGTTCCGGAAAGGCACCCTGAAGGCAATTTTCGACTAAAATGCCTATTACGTAATTTAGATTTCTGAGAAATAGGTACTCATAAAGTAGGTTTAGGTGAACTAATGAGATTATATTCGTTTGTAAAACTTGAAAGTATTTACCATTCCGAATAAAGATTGCACATACTTTAATCCATCACAAGGCACATTTGCAAGCGTTTCCGAATTCATTTTAATGTCAAGAAACTTTTTAATCACTTCAAAACAAATATAATCACCGCAAAACTAATCACAACACTTCATTTCACAGAAAATGTCCAAGCAAAAAATGCACCAGTAACCGCTCGAAACGAACTTGAACTAATTTGAAATTGTATCATTCCATTCCATAGATCGAGCTTTGCACAGCGACGCGCTCATTCATACTATTTACACACACACGCTTCGCTATACGTTCCATTTTATAAAAAATCAGAAGCCAGGCTTAAAAATCAGTACAATTTGGGAAATAAGTACATACTGATGTAATCAACAACGTGAACAATTTGTATACAAATAGTCAGAGGTCCAGAAGCCTCATAAGAAGCCAGCTGGTGCGAGCGAGACAGGACGATGTTTATTGTTGCGTTCTCGCAATAGCGGTATTGGAGAGGTTTGGCAACGGTGCGCGTGATGAAAACTGTGCGGGATTTAAATATTATTCTTCGAGTATGTAAACCTGGCAACCTTGCATCGAACGTATAGTCTGTCAAGAAAGTCATGAAAAGAATGTTTTGGGAACTACTGCTTTTCCTAAAACTGGCAATAGAGGTTTGCACCGGAGCGAGATTTGAACAACCGATTGAATTCACCGGTGATTGGGCAATCTCCGGTGAAAAACCGGAGGTCACCGGAGATTGAAGAAATTTTGTTCCTTTTTTGTAATTTATACATTAAAAATGAAGAAATAAGAATAATCAATTGATATACTTTATAAATAATCATTTATTTAAAAAAAAGTTTTATAAAGACAACAAATGCTTATTTTGATTTAAGAAATACAACATTTCAACAGCGTCATAGCTTAACATGTTTCTTCTATAATTTAGTATTTGTCCTGTCGCCGAAAATACTCTCTCTGACCTTACAGAAGTAGCAGACACAGCTAGGTATTTAAAGGCTATTTCGTCTAAAGGCTTTAAATGTTTATTAAACCAGAATTGCACAACTTCATCCCAATTGTGGCTTTTTTCAGGATACTGTATTTCCGTATACATTTTGAATAAATTCATTGCCGTAGCGGATGTCATATCTGCTTATTTGCTTTTCTGCAGATTACTGGTGTTTCTTTTTAGGAATCCAGACGACCAGTCCAAATCCGGGCGACCAGTTTCTCTTGTACTATTTTCACTTGACGTGGCTATTTCTTCTGCGCTTTGAGATATTTTTCGGATACGGAAAATATTATTTAATTTATAGCATCTTTAGCAGCCAATTTATTTTGCAATAGCCTAAAGCTGTTTCTAAAAACGGAATGCAGTATAGTAGAAATTCGACAAACAGTTCCAGATTCGTATTCCAATAAGCTATCATTCATACCTACAGTTTTTCAAAATGATTGTTGAATGTGTCTTTTAATTGTGTAAATTTATTATATAAAAAAAATAAGATGCTTCGATCACCGGAGATCAATCGGTTAATTACCGATTATTTCAATCGAGTACTTTTACCGGTAAATCACCGGTTATTCTCCGGTACTCACTGCTCCGGTGCAAACCTCTAACTGGCAACACTGAATAATTGTCAAACTGAGTACCTCAACTGTCACACGTAGCTTAGTGGTTGATATTTTTTATTATTTTTGTGCTATTTCGAGTTTTTTTAATCGTGTGACCGTATAGAGACAAAAAATGAATCGGAATGTTTATAAGAGCGGTGCGAGACAGATTATATTTAAAGTTTTTCAAGTGTTTGACCGAATTTCAAGCTGGGACAAGCAAAGACGATGTTTACGGTCGAACAGCAAAGTTAACCGGTATGTAAATATATTTTAATGTTAAACACAGTAAAGGAAATATAATCTCTTGACAATCTTCTGTTTTTAAGTATAATTTATCTATTTTTATCATTGTTTATATTTCGTTGAGGTTATATTTACCTACGATTTATTATACTACCACTCAACGGTTTTGATCTTTTTGAGTTATTTTTTTAGATACGATTAAGGTATTTGTTATTTAACATGTGTCTTTATTGATTTCAGGTGTTTCCGAAAGAACAATTCGGCACGTAGTGGACGCAGGCATGAAGAATGGAGGTAAATTTGTAAAGCCTGGAAAACACAGGAAAGGCCGACCTACAAAACACATCGATGATTTCGACCTTAATTATGCAGGAGTTTCAGGCAACATTTCGGGTGTCGAATACCTCGACTCTGATTATTTTGATTCTGATTAATAAAGAAATATCTAATAAACATATTTTTTTTGGCAATTGAGCTGATATCGATATTCCACTAGCATCATGTTGAGACGGCAGCGCAGAGAGGCGAACCATCTAATTTTGCACATTGTGGTAGATAAATGTCAGTAGTTGAAAGGACGAAAACAAAGGTTGGTCAAAACAAATATTCTTATTACACACATAATATTATATTCTGATTTACAAATTTCAATAAAATCAGGTAATAAACATCACTAACAAACTACAGAATACATAACGATTGGGCACCAGTTAAAATTTAATATCATTTGTGTGAGGTTTTAAGAAAAGAAAAAGTTGGCTACACTGACCGGACGGATGACGTAGGCGGGAGATTCGAAACGGACGCGGGAAGCGAACGGTCGAGAGATCGAATAAGTTTTGGTTCGCAATAAGTTGAGTCTTAAATGTCACAATAAGTTTAGTTTTAAGGGCCACAATAAGTTTTGAAATTGGGTGACTAGCCCGACAATAAGTTTGGTAGCTTTTAATAGTTCTGGTGATCTGATTGTAACACTTACAATAAACTGATTTTGGATACAACTGGTTTGTGCTTTATTTCTGAGGTAGATAAAATTTGAATGCAAATTAGTTGGAAGAATTATGTTGTTGACCACTACCAATGAAAGTCAAAACTCTTTTTTTTGCACCCTGGGTGTCAGACAGATATCTGTCAGATAATCCACATGACAGTAAAGGGACCATAATCATAAATCAGTAATTAGATACTATTAAAAAAAAAGTAAGTATCAAAACTTTTTAGTCGAAATTTATAGGGATACCATGTAAATGATGGTGGCGCCCTCCCTCTTTTTCATGACTTTCTTGACAGACTATATAGCAGGCGGCCGCCGGCCGGGGCGCGCAGTTTTTATTATTCTTATCAATTCTTGCGACATGATTGAGTTGGTTAATTTACAAGTTTACTTGTGTAGTTTTATTTTTTTTAATTTTTTATTGTTAGGCTCACGTTTGACTGAAAGCCGGGCTTTTCGGCTTTAATGAAAGGAACGCCCCTGGCACTGGGTTGTTGTGGTTGGCAAATGGATAATGTTGACATGAAGAGGGAGTGTAAAGTGCTTTTAATGTCATCACTCATTAAAACAGCACCGCTTCAGCGTAGTAACCGGCCGACACCGCCTCGAAGCATTCCACCCGCTCGTCGCCAACGCGCCGTCAACAAGACGACCGCTCGCTGCTGGCACGCCACCGGTGAAGTGACAGATTGTTGCTCACGCGCCGGTTACGAGCACGAGCAATGCATACCGCTTGCAGGTGTTTCTTCGCCGGGGAGCGGGCTGCTCTCTTAAAGCGCGCGGTCGGCGCGACAGTACACACTTGTGGACAGCTCGTTCACTGTTATTTATTGTCATCGTAAAATTTACTTTATCATCGTAAAATTTACTTTAATGCAGTTGATTTAAGATCCTAACTTGAAATACAAGTTATTTGCTATGTCGGAGCGGTGCTGTTATAATGAGTGAAGGCATTTATTTAGGAGCAAAATGTTGATCATTCAGGGGTGTAAAGCTACTCTGTTTAAGGCAAAATGCTAATATTTTTACACCTGCAGTCTACAGGGCAAACGGTTACTAATATTAATAAATAATGATTCACAGACTACAAAATAATATAGGGTAATAATTGAAAAGCAGAGGCCAATGCAAAAAAAAAAAACAGTACATACAAATTGTTAATTATAACTTTATTTACTTAGTTACGTAATATCACAATACAAATACACATACATAACCATTCTCTCAAGCATTTTCATAATCTTTAATAAGCCTCAAGTCTCATTTTACGGAAATGCAAAGAATTCTGAGTCCATTTTGACTGTGCATATTCTAGCGGCCTCGCTTAGATCTTTCATACCTTCGTACAAATAATAAAAAAGTGATACAAATTATTTAGTGAAAGTTCATATTGCAACTCTATATTGACTAACAGTTATTATGTCATGTGGCTTGACATGGTGCACATGCCAGATGTTTTCAGCAAAAATGTGACACAACGAATAAATTATTTCTTAGCACAAGAATGACATACAATGACTAGAAACTAAAACAAGTTTATATAAGAGCACACATTCAACACACAAAAATATACATCTCTATTGGTTCATATACAATTTCTTACACAACTCTGCCCAGTGTCCTTTCATCATAAATGGCTGTTATTTTGCCATTAAAATGTACCATACAAGAAAAAATTGTGGTAGTCCACTTTTGAATTCTTTACATGATTAAAACATAAAATCAACATCACTTACTTTTAAAATTGTCTTATATTATTTGCCGTAGCTCAGTTCAGTCCAGTCTGAAGCACAGTTCAACCCCACGCTTGGCTCTTACAGTAATGCAATACGAGTTTGCCGTCAGTTCCAAAACACTCATACAAGTTCTTCACTAACTGGTCTGGTGAAGGAGCAAAGGTCTGGTTCACGTAGAGAAACTGAAAAGGTAAGATGAAACTATGATAAATACAGTGATGGCACAATTTTTATAGGTAGTTTATTTTGCTAATTAAGTAATTAATATGTATGTAGTATTTGTTTTATATGTTACTAACTGGGGTAAATGGAAATTTCTAGAACAGTTGTGTGTGTGTGTGTGTGTGTGTTGTTGTGGAATGCTCTTGAATACTCTCGAATGTTCTGGACTGATCTAGAAATTTCTAGAGAGCGAAAATTCCAGCCCTTAAATCATCAAAACCATGCCAGGTAAAAACGGGAACCTTCTTCGTGGACAGGAGATAGAGGGTTACCACACCATATAACTTCCTTGATCGTTCATATAACTTCCTTGATCGTACCGGGACTCATTTCTGAGTTTTATCGCCACGCACATTGTACACTTTCTTTTATAATATATTAGCTTTTTGCAAAAGTTCGTGCGGTTTTTTTAATACTTTATTTTCTAAAAAAAAATTACAATTTTTAATCAAAATATTCACGGTTATTTTCCACAGCTCTTACCCATTTTTCGGGTAACAAATGTATACCGCGGCGATAGAAGCTTTCATCTTTAGAGGCAATAAAATCATCCACTAATTTTCTTACTTCTTCGAAGTTTTTAAATTTTTGTCCAGACAAAAAATGCTACATTGACCGAAACAAATGGTAGTCAGAGGGAGCAATATCTAGGCTATAAGCCGGATGTGGTAGGACTTCCCAGTTCAATTGCAATATCGTATTCTTAGTGGTTGAAGCGACATGCGGCCGAGCGTTATCATGAAGCAATATGACTGGGCGAGTACCTTGGCCAGAGAATGCTCGTTTCTCACTGATTGCTTTGTTTACTTCATTCAATTGTGCACTGTAACGAGCTGCAGTAATTGTTTTACCAGGTTTCAGCAAGTCGTAATAAAGTACTCCTCTTTCATGCCACCATATACAGAGTAGTTTTTTGAACATTCGCGTTTCGCCGTTGATGTTGAAGGCTGACCAGAATCAACCCATGATTTTTTCCGTTTAAGATTTGAGAAGTAAATCCATTTTTCATCTCCAGTAACTATTCTCCATAAGGAAGACATCTTACGATGACGGGCGAGCAAAGAAAGAAAAACGTTTAATCTGTTGAGAGCAGATTTCTCGGCTAGCTGGAGAGGCACCCACTTTCCTTCTTTTAGAACTTTTCCAAGGGCATGCAGGTGACGGCTTACAGTAGACTTATCAACGTCAAGCTTAGCAAAAAGTTCTGCAGTTGTCTGAGCTGGGTTTTCATTCAGGAACGCTTGCAATTCGTTAGTTTCTAGTTTGAGGCACGAGGTTTGTCGCCTAAATCAAAATCTCCACTTATAAATCGCTGAAACCACTTTTGGCACGCACGTTCAGATACAACAGATTCACCATAAGTTTCGCAAAGTATTCTTGTAGCTTCAGCTGCTGTCATTTTTTTATTAAATAAAAATAAAATACAGTGGCGAATATTCACTTTATCAACATCCATATTTTAATAAATGTTTAAGCAAACAAGTAGGACACTGCGATTTTAATAAATCATAAAACGGTTAGATTACTCAATATTACACCATATTACTCAATATTACACCATATTACTCAATATTACACCATATTACTCAATATTACACCATATTACTCAATATTACACCATATTACTCAATATTACACCATATTACTCAATTGATTGACGAATATTTTTTTTACTATTGATGCTCTCGCTATCTATACGTGCTCGCATGAACTTTCGCAACAACCTAATATATTGATTATTTAGTCATTTATATGGTGTACATAATAAAGAGTATTCTATTCTATTCTATTGTGGAGGCCTACTGCTGAAGTGTGATGTGTGCCGGGAATTCTTGTGTAATGTGGAAGAAAACACCGATATTTGTATTCACCAAGCAGCTTTATTGAACTGACATTAATTACAGCAATGCGCATGTAATAAAGTATAAACATAAGTACATGTAATTTGATGGCAAGATTTTTTTTTTTTTGGTCCTGGCTGTCTTTGACAGTCGTTACGGGTGTCAGAAGCCCGAAAACGAAAATCTGACAACCAGACTTACCTAGTATTACCCAGTAACTGGGTTGTGGAGGTCAGATAGGCAGTCGCTCCATGTAAAATACTGGTATTCAGCTGCATCCGGTTAGACTGGAAGCCGACCCCAACATAGTTGGGAAAAGGCTAGGCAGATGATGATGATGATTTGGCGCGGTGGCTAAGCAATTGACTGCTGCACAGTGTGTCACGGGTTCGATTCCCGCACCAAACAAATATTTGTATGACCTACAAGTACTTGTTACGGGTCTGGCTGTTTGTGTATGTGAGTTTAAATGTTTGCAAACGCACCCACAATACAGGAGAAATTCCTAGTGTGGGGCAATATGCTCGACATGCCCGAGGGAGAGGCGCCACCCCCGCACGACCTCGCCCGCCTTGTGAGCCACTGCGAGAGGTGCGGGTTTGAGGTCGTCGTTGGGGCCGATGCCAACGCTCACCATCAACTGTGGGGTATGGACACGCAAAACGAGAGGGGTAAGGCCTTGGTTGACTACCTATTTTCGACTAACCTATCCCTACTAAACACGGGCTCCGAACCAACGTTCGTAACCAGACGAAGCCGCACAATCATAGACCTCACTCTGGCAACAGAGGGAGCGGCGGAAATTATCACTGGGTGGCAGGTCTCAAGGGAGGCCTCCTGCTCAGATCACAGGTGGATCCGCTTCGACATCCAGGTTTGTGTTCCACCCACACAACCACGGCGTAATCCGCGCAACACGGATCGGGCCACCTATACACGCAGTCTTGAATCAATGCTGGCGACTTCAAACGAGCCGACAACATATGCGGATACGACACAGATTGAGGCACAAGTAAGTCACCTTACTAAATCGTTGATAGACAGCTACCTAACTGCCTGCCCAGAGACCACCCCGCGCAGCATACCGGGAAAAAAACCCTGGTGGGGCGCTGATCTGAAGCGCAAACGCAGTAAAGTAAGGAAAGCTCTGAATAGGGCCATGAATACTTGTGCGGATGAGGACTGGGATGAGTATTACGCAGCCAAATCCAGCTACAAAAAATGCATCAGGTTCAGGAGTACCGCAGGATGGCGCAAATTCTGTGGTAACATTGAATCTTGTCAGCAAGCTAACAGGGTAAGGAAGGTACTAGCGCAACAGTATACACCTGGGCCCGCTACCCTCCGGAAACCTGACAACACATTAACATCCTCGCCAGAAAAAACGAGACGCGTCCTTATTGAAAGTCACTTCCCGGGATGTATCTTCGCACAGGTATTTGACTGGCAAGATGTAATTCAGACACCGTCAGGCAACGATTGGCTCTACGTTAGCAGGGTAGTCACGTTGGAAAAACTCCAATGGGCCATCCGGAGCTTCCATCCTTTTAAGGCAGCTGGTCCTGATGGAGTGTTCCCCGCCCTACTGCAGTGGGGTGGCACCTCTGTCGCCAGTAGACTGCTGCCCTTAATGAAAGCGTGCCTGGCCTTCAGATACGTTCCTAAAGGATGGAGGGAAGTGAAAGTAATATTCATCCCTAAGCCAGGTAAGGGTTATACAAACGCCAAGTCCTACCGACCAATCAGCCTGACCTCCTTTCTTCTGAAAACTCTGGAAAGGCTGTGTGATAGGGAACTGAGGGATGGCGCTCTGAAGACTTTACCGTTACACGATAACCAACACGCATACAGTTCAGGTAAGTCGACTGAATCTGCCCTTCATATGGTAGTTAGCCAGATAGAGGCAGCGATTCATCAGAAAGGCACCTGTCTGGGTACTTTCATAGACATCGAAGGAGCCTTCGACAAAGCCAACTTCTCCAGCATCAACAGCGCCCTCTCCAGACATGGAGTAGAACAGGTACTAACGAACTGGATTACAAACATGTTAAGTAAACGAGTAGTTCGCCTTGAGGGCGAGCAGCAGAGGGCCATGATAGCCAGAGGCTGCCCCCAGGGTGGGGTTCTGTCTCCCCTTTTGTGGAATCTGGTGGTTAATGACCTCATCACTAAACTCAACGCCAACCGCTATTACACAGTAGGTTATGCCGACGACCTCGCAATCCTGGTTTCGGGGAAGGTGACGGGCACGATATGCAACCTCACTCAGCAAGCGCTACGTATCGTAGAGAGATGGTGCAGGGATTTTGACCTAACAGTGAACCCCACTAAAACTGAATTAGTCATGTTTACCCATAAACGAGCTTTAGGCCATTTTCGCCTACTTAAACTGTTCGATACTGAACTCCAGGTGGCCAACGAAGTCAAATACCTCGGGGTCACACTAGACAGTAAGTTGAACTGCAGTAGTCATCTGGACAATAAACTTAACAGGGCTTGCATAACCTTTTGGCAGTGCAGGAAAATGATAGGTAAGAAGTGGGGCCTATCCCCTAAAATTACACTTTGGCTGTACACTGCAGTGATCCGGCCCATAATCACCTACGGGGCTGTGGTCTGGTGGCCCCGCACCAAGCTGGTTACAGCCTCAAGCAAACTACAACGCGTACAGAGACTGGCCTGCATGGCGACTACGGGCTGCATGAGGACTACTCCGACTGCGGCAGTTGAAGCCATCCTGGGACTTCCACCGCTCCACCTGTTCATACAACAGGAAGCGACGTTGGCGGCAGTACGTCTCAACACACTAAACCTCTGGGGTAAGAGTTATACACCACACGCTGCGCTGCTTGAGGGACTCCACAAGGAGTTCCCCATCACGAAGGCCACCAATGACCGGGTACCCAAACAATTTATCTTTGATAAAAAATACAAGATCCAACTTCACGAGGATCGCCGCTGCGAGGGGCTGCGCCCTGCAGAGCTGCGAATCTTCACAGACGGATCCAAAACAGGTAGTGGTACAGGTGCTGGAATCTTCTCGGAGGACTTCAACATACACATAGCCACACCATTGGGCGTCCACAACACAGTGTTCCAGGCCGAATGCATGGGCATCTCTCTGGCCGCTTCAGCCATCATGGCCAGGGAAGTGAAGGATCACTCAATTCGCATACTCTCAGACAGCATGGCTGTACTGCAACCGCTGAATAGTAATACAGTCGACTCTGGGCTAATATACGAGTGCCACCAGCGCCTCAACCAGGTGGGTAACTTCAATAAAATAACCATTCAATGGATAAAAGGACACAGCGGTTCGCTAGGCAACGATGCAGCCGACGAGCTTGCCAGAAGGGGGTCGAGCATGGCACCAGTGGGACCTGAGCCCATCGTGCCACTCCCCTTCAGGTATCTACGCACTCTGGTAAGGAAACGCACCAGAGATCAACATAACAAACTTTGGACGGAACAAGGCGAGTGCAGGCAGGCTAAGGAAGCACTTCCCGCAATGGATGGCCGCCTCACGAAACAGGTTCTCCGTCTAACTAGGCAAAAGCTGCGTACGGTGACTGCAGCTTTAACTGGCCACGGGTCATTTAATAAACACCTCTTTGTCATAGGAGTAACAGACAGTCCGCTGTGCAGGGCCTGCATGGAGGATGACGAGACAGCGGCACATGTGCTTCTAAGCTGCCCGGTGGTCGCCACTTACAGGGCAAAATACTTCGGTAACCCAGGTACCCTACGTGAGACGGTCAGTAACATCAAGGCGTTGCTGGCCTTCCTTGAGGAGCTGGGGTGGATCGAATGATCGATTTTCCCACCCGTACGCAAAATACGCGCATTGACGTGGAGTTGCGGACACCAGCCCGTATTACCTATTACCTACCTATTACCTAGTGTGGGGCAACATTTTTTTTTAAAGAAAAAAGAAAGAAAAAAACTGTGGGTGTCAGCATAAAGTTGTCGAGCATGCTTCTAGAATCATTATCACCATCATCATTTACATCCTGATTCACCCACTGCTGAACTTTAGGCCTTTCGGTTCTTGTGCCAACCCCACGCTCCTGTGCCAGCTTTATCCAGGTTCTACTTATGATGGTAAATAATGTACAAGCTATGTTAATTCAGTTTGAAATACATATTTTAGAATGTCAATGAGAATAAATTATAATGATAAACAAGATTCAGACTACCTGAAATCTGATGGTAAGTGGTTGCCTAGCAATATCAGATGCATTACTGGTAATGTCAGAAACCTCACACTCAACCTAAAAATATTGACCAATCCTACAAAAGCAGAGATCACAAAGAGCTCTACTATTATGCCAACTTTTCCAACACTCCAACACTCTTCAGACACTTGTGTGATAAACTGGATCTCCTCAACTTCAATTACTTATGATGTTTAAAACTAAATTCATAATAGTACCCACCAGTTTCTCATCAGCTTCTAATTTAAGATATTTCTTCACAAACTCCATGATCCATCCAATTGGTTTCTCTGCATCTACAGCCCACTTCTTCTTCTTCATAATTGGAGCATTCCCAGTAGCTTTCAGCAGTATGTCAACTGGAATAGAAATAAAAATGTTTTTCTTATTTGCTGAAGTATATTTTATGTGTGTGTAAAACAATGAGAACTTCTATAAATATAAACAATTCCATGTCACTAATTTAATTTTTACCGAACACAATGTTCATGAATCCTGGGAAACTGGAGATGATTGGAAATTTGGATGGATTGTGGGGATGGATTAACATGGGACCAGCATAAGGTATCTAATGCAGAAGGTATTACTACTATTTGACATTATTTCGAATCATAAGCGCTAATATATGATTGATGATTGGAATAAGTGGAATCCTTGAAATCTTGGCTGCAAAAATACAAGAATCTTACTTTTAACTTTGTCCGTTTTCGAGGCGTCTCCATTCTCTTTTTGGTCACCTTCAATTTTTAAGCTCTCCGTTGCATTAGACAAGTCCGACTGGACATCTTCGCTCTGCTTTTCGTCTCCCATTTATGTAAACCGATAAGATTTTTGCGAAGATATTAGAGAAAAGAAATAAACAAAGATTTTACAACCAAGTCAACCAAACTAACCTCAATTTACGTCGGTCTGTCAGTGTCACTCACTAGTGTCAGCTGACTCATCCTGTCACTTGTCAGTGTCAAAGTCGTTTAAAGTCAGACGTTTTTTAGTGTTCGTTCCGTAGCCAAATGGCAAAAACGAAACATTCTATGCAGTGGTCTCGAACCTACCGATTTTTCGGTATTTCTACCGATATGGGCTCTGTTCTACCGAAATACCGAAATAAAACGATTTTTCTACGATTTCAGAGTATACATGGAAATTCTCCCGATTTTTCTACCGATTTTACACTTTTTAGTTGACAGCCTTTTTCATGTACAGACGCCAGCACATCAAGCTACCCGAAACTGTCAAATTTTCCCAATTAACTGTGAACGTTATGCTTTGACGATAAAGTTGAAAATCTATTAAAGAAATTTGACAGATTGTAGTAGCTTGATGTGCTGGCGTCTGTACCTATGTTTAATGTTACGGGGAACCCCTCAATAGTAAGTTTGGATGGACCTATAGTCTGTTTTTTACTTACTTACTTACTTTTTACTATGGTGCTGCTGCGTCTAATACACTACTAAGTAGTTCAGACAATCTAAACTCAGATCAAGTAAATTTGTTAAATGCAGATGCCTAGATTTTTATATCGAAGCTTGTAAGCAAATAACCACACGGTTTCCATTGAAAAATAATCCAATAAAAGGTTTAGACATAATTGATACAAAAAATGTTAAAACTGGCAAAACTGCTTTAATAGTTCTTATGAGTAGGCTCTTTCCCAATATTGTTCAGAGCAATAATTTCCAGGAAATTGATACAGAGTGGCGCATTTTAAGAAATTGTGAACAAATCAAAACATTTCCTGATGATGTAGAACTATTTTGGGATGAAGTAAGTTTACTGAAGCGTGGCGATGAAACTCAAATGTTTCCTTTGTTGTCTAATTTCATCTTTAATATTTTATCACTTCCCCATTCATCCGCTAACGTTGAACGCATATTTTCACATATTAATCTTTTGAAAACAAAACAGCGAAATAGGATGTCTACTGAATCAATCACTGGTCTATTACATGCAAAATGACTCTTTAATACAGCTAATTGTTATGATTTTGAAATTAATTCGAAGATGACCGCAGCTATGGCCAAAGAATATTAGTATAAAAAATAATTATACTTAAGTATGATTGTTATAAATTAGTCTGTAAGTTTTTTTTTTTTTTTAATAAATATACGAATTTTATTGAATATTGTATTTTTTTGTCAAATACCTACCGATTTTGGGTTCAAATATACCGATTTTAGCTGGCAACTCTACCGATCTCGCTCTACGACGTTCGAGACCACTGATTCTATGTCACAGAGTACTATAATATAAAAAGGAATTCTATGTAATTTCGCCATGAGATCTGTCTGACCGTCGGTCACTCCATCCGTCCATCTGTCTGTCTGTCTGTCTGGATGTTTTATTTTATTTTATTTTGTCTATTAGGGACATTAAACAGTTACATGCTATAGAAAATAGAAAAAATACTTAAAAGCTAAAGATAACAAACATGCAACCCACACCAATATCCACATCTTAACAAAAGAATTACAGACTCGGTAGATTTTACAGAATGCAGAGCTTTCTGTGACAGACGTGTTTAATGTTCAAAATAACTTGTTTCCATTTAATTAAATTATACTTATTATGGTTTCGTTCGATTAATTAATGTTATACAACCATTGTAATCTGAGACCATTTGCAGTATATCTATGAAAAGTGGGAAAAAGGGTTTATTTTGTGCACCGCTAAACAATAGTGTATCTAATATGTAATAGGGTACCTATATTAAGAACAAAAAAAGCAACTGCGGGTCCCTCTCCCCATACATGTAACAGAGCGATGAAAAAAAAGTTCAATACACAACTTGTTCGTTAGATCCCTTAATTAATAAGATTATGATGTTTTTTAACTGATTTGTATTTTTTTATGTCAATATTTTTTTAGATACGTGGTCTATTCGGTTACAATCGCAGTAATAACTTTGATTTTCAGTTTTTTCGCGCACCTCCTACGCACACTCGCGAAAATAATGATGGGAAACCGCTTTATTTAACAAATTCCGCTGCGAAACATTACAACATTGTGTGAATATTCCACATGTTAGGCGCTAGATGGCGCAACACAACGCGTAAAAACACGAAGCTGTCGTCGTCAACGTAAAGGTGCTGCCATCTGTGGATGTTCGCTCTACTACCGTCGGGTGTCGAACAATATAGTATAGGAAAAAACTCAAAGTTCTGCTTTATAAACTTATCGACTGCTACAGATACGTGCGAAAAAATCGTGGCATCGCAACAAATTGCAGGATAAGAGCGGAGGTGTAGTTTACTTTCAAACAGATTAGCAAAATCACGCGAGAAAGAGAAAGAATCATTAAGAAATCCGTACGTTAGAAAAGGCAGTTTCGCTTCCATTTTGCTTGTCTTACACACGGCTACATATCAAGCTATACATTACCAGAAAAAAAAAACTGCATAACAAACAGTTCGGTTTTACAAGGGGTCGTTCGACTACTGATGGAGTTGAAACTTTAAGGTCATGTTTATAATGCATGGGAGGACAAATGCGATGCCTTGGGCATCTTTTGCGATTTGTCCAAGGTATTCGATTGTGTTCTTCATGAAACCTTAATCAGGCAACTTCACCACTACGGAATTTGGAACGCCTCTCTGGATCTTCTTACTTCTTACTTAACTCATCGAATGCCGTAATTAGAGACACAATAGAAAGACAATTGCTTATGTCGAACTGTGTGATAGGATTCAGCGAGTTGATGTTAACGGAAAAAAGTCACCCGGATCTGTAGTAAGAATGGGGGTCCCCAGGGCTCAATTCTCGGCCCATTTTTATTTATTAGTTATATAAATGACTTACCTTATAACGGATGAACATGATACAGTGTTGTTTGCAGATGAAACTTCACTTTTATTTAAACTCAAACGCCAGAAGCTGGTTACTGAAAATATAAATAGCGCCCTCGCAAAATTTTTTAACTGGTATAATGTTAATAACCTACTTCTTAACGGAAAAAAAAACGAAATGTGATTACGATACCCCATGTTAGACAAATATAAACTAGTGTTCTTAGAAAGGATGAAGAGTTAAAACCCAAAGATACCACAGTATTCTTAGGCATAACTTTGGATGCCAAGCTTCAATGGGGCCCCCATATAGATAAATTGTCAAAAAAGCTTAGCTCTGCAGCATACGCCGTTAGGAAAATTCGTGACTTAACTGATTTAGAGACAGCCCGTTTAGTTTACTTTAGTTATTTTCATAGTGTGATGTCATACGGTATTTTGTTGTGGGGAAATGCCGCCGATATTCAGAATTTTTTTATTTTACAAAAAAGGGCAATTCCAAAATATCCATAACATAAATACTAGGAACAAACACAAATTTGTTGTTTGTAGGAACAACAAATTTGTGTTCTTTACTCAAAAGACCATTTCAGACATCATTCTACATGGTCTTCACATGATCTGACCAAGATTATGTCTGAACTTTAAAAGAGCCTGTGACCTCTGAGTTTGTTTCGGCATTTCTTCTCAGAGTAGTCAGATAGGAAAAGCCGACCTCATCTAGTTTAAAAAAATTTGATTGACATGTATAAGTGTTTGTACAAACCATAGAGAATATAACCACTAGAGAGCGTATGGGCCGATTTCTTCGAAGCACACGACTCACTACTGCGGGCCGGGGGATGAGGAAGAACGCGCGGCTGCAATTGGTCAGTTCAAGGTCAAGTTGCATCGTTAGGGCTGCTTTACTTCATTAAGAGAAAATAGTCGATATCGATAAAATGGATTTTAACATTATAATAAATACTAAATCAAAATCATAGAAATAATATTTAATCAAAATCAATCAATTACAAAAAAAAATCCCGGAAATGGACTAATCGGCCCCGGTCGGGGACAGAAAGAACTAAAAAATCCCGGAAAATACAAAAAAAAAAACCGACGAACTGAAAACCGAGGAGGTTCTCAGTTCGTCGGTATTTCTTTTTTGAAGTCGGTTAATAGTAGATAGTTATTTTATTAAAGTATGTGAATTGAATAAAAAATGTATTCATTTTATTTTTCTCGATATCAACTTTCAGCTATTAAAGATAACAGCACTATTTTTTACGATAAACATACAAAAGGAAAGAAAGAGATAGAAGCATTAGAATTGTCTAATACAAGAACGAGACTTTTCCAAAAGACATCAACGCGCGACTCAAAAAGTGTGCTCGTTTACCCAGCCACCATTTTAAATAGACCCCTGCAGTGGCTTATAATCTGATTAAATCAAAAATAATTTTTCGTAATGTTTATGTACCGATGAAAAGTTATGTCATCCTTTTTGTAACTAGATGTCTAAGAATGTTTCCCACACCACTTCAACGCGCATGAAGGCATTTTGATGCGTTATAATTGCATAAACGTTATAAAAAAATTATATTAATTTAGCGTGCACGCAGGTCTAACACATGGGGGTGACAGTGCCGTACTTGCTATTGAAATTTTTTTTTGTATGGAAACTAGCGTCATCTAGCGTACAGGACGTGTGAAATAACTTGCACAGATACATTAAAACTGTACTAGATGACGCTACTGAACCTAATGGTCATATTTTCTTAAATTTTCTTTTTATAATAAATAGAAAAAAAGGTCAATCAACATAAAAGTAATTGTTAAATGTATATATTTTTAAATTAAACCAAAAAACTATTTTATTATGATTACAATTTTCCAGTCTATGCAATTTTGCAATGGCAGCACTGATGGCAAGTATTTGCAAACTGTCAAAAGATTTCAATTTTTTCTTTTCGAGTTCGTTGCGTTTTCTCTGATCCTCTGATTTTCTATTTTTCTACTGACCTTAGCGTGTTTTCCGGACTGATAGTGCTGTTTTTATTGTGATTTGGCTATTTCGTACGGACACTGGCTCATACTCCTCACCTGATCAACCCTTTTTGTTATGTATGTATGTAATATGAAGATTGCATATTATAACTGGAAAAAGTAGGCAATTCATTGATTTTGATGTTTGATAAATAAATAGATTAAACAATATTTACTTCTTTGTTTTTAGCTTTTATGGACTGTGTAATAAATCTACTAAGCCAGAAAACCACAATGGGATACCTAAATTACTTTGTAACATGTGGTTTTCTGTCTTAGTAGATTTTTTACACATTTTAAACCCTCTGAACAATTATTTATCGTTATAACTATAGATATATGTAGGTATGTACGTATGTATGAATAGCTATAATAATATAAGTATCTACGTATATACATGCCCACAAAGAAACTAGCGCCATCTAGCGGAGAGGGCGGGCAAATAAAACGGCTGATTTAACAGTGACGCATCTATTCCAGTTTATATATGTATTATCTATGGTCTAACACTTGGACACAACTAAAATTGCTACTAGTACCGTAGCCTATACATAGGCGACAAAATACTAATAGTTTTCGTGCGTCGGGGCACTGTATACGCAGTCAAGTGGTTATAATAGTCTTTGGTACAAACCTACTTACAGAAAATAAATCATTTCTCATTTATTTTATTATTCTCATATATTTATATAAGCTAACTTCTAATTAAACGAAAAACCTATACAATGCGAGGAAAAACTGTATAGGTACTTCGATGTGCCGCCGCGAAACCATAGCATGGTTTCGCGGCAGAGGTGCTATGCCCGCATAGTCACTATAGTCGGGGTCAGTCAGCACAAGCTCCACCAGTGTTGGACTGTGCCATTCGGTAGTTGCTCAGCATCTTTTTTGCTTCGAAAAGCTGTCGGAAAACTGTGTCTATCTGTTCCCTTTTTTCTCTTAGGACACTCATTTTTATTTTTATTTTATTTATTGAGGGATAATAAACAGCTACAATATAAAATATAACAAATGATAAGAATATTATGAGGAGTGTTAACAATATTGTGGCCCACTACATTATCCGCACATTATAAATATAAATGGTAATGGGTGCCACTAAATGAGCAATACATGAATTAATAATTATTACATCATAATAATACAATAAAAATAATAAGAAGAAGAACAATAAAATACATAACAGAATAACAATAAGTAAAAATAGAAATATTAAAAATATAGAACTAACATTAATTAATAAGTATTATAATTATTATTACACAGAAGTTTCATTACATTCTATTTGAATTTAGATTTTGAATTTTTGAGCATATAAAAATATCAATATCTATGAAATCTTGATTATAGGTATCTACATAGACATAGAAAGTTATATCCCATCTCAATGGGTATCTACCATACGACGAATAGGACAGCGCAAACCAGAATTAGTTCGACATATGGTGACAGCAAACAAAGTACCTGCACGAACACTACGCTTATTAGCGGTGCGAGGGACTGCATAACATAATTTGCTCGAGAGTCAAAGCCACTATGGACAATAGCATGTAGGTAGTACAGTGGCTTCCAAGAGTTTACGTCTGGCTTCCAAGGTAACCTGCTTGTATTTATGTAACAACTGAGAATACGACAGACATATTCCGTGACACCTATAATGCAAGGCTCGAAGAAACTCACGCTGGACCTTCTCGATCTCATCTTTGTATTTCTGATAGAACGGGTTCCAGGTTGGGACGGCATATTCAAGCTGTCAAAAATCAAAGTCAAAAGTCATTTATTCAAACTAGGCTGAGAATCAGCAGTTTTCGAAAGTCAAAATTACAAAAGACAGTCCCCCAAAACGCCCGCCCTTCACCACTTCCTAGTGCTTTCGCTGGGAAGAAGAAGTGGCGCAACAAACTCCCCAGCAGCACAGCTGTCTGTTCAGTTAGAAAATATACTTGACTGAATACAATACAAGGTATGCAAAGCAATTAACATTACAAGACACAGAACGCTAAATTAAATTATTTGCCATATGTCAGCTAGCAACGCCAATATACCAAGAAATACAATAAAAAACTATACGTACTCAAGCAAAAATTAATAAATGGAAATTAAATAAAAGCCTCCAGGTATAAAGGGCGTGACCGCTAACATATTTATGCAATGCTGGGTTCAGTTTACATAGCTGTCGCTTGAAGTCACAAATGATAAACTAGGACCATAAGGAAACTAAATAAACAAGTTATTAATAATGATAACAATGATAAAACCATGGTCAGCAAGACGACCAGTCACCACAAGCAGCACCCGTTCACGAGCATAACGCAAAGGTCAGCCATTGCCCCCCTCGCCATATTTGAGGGAAGGAGACAACCCGACCCCCGACGCTACCGCAAGCAGTGACATCTAAGGGAGCATGACGAACTTGCTGCCGGTTGCTCAGGTAAGAATAATATGATCAATTGTCAAGGTCACTAGCTAACCACATATTGCAATCAACTCATTAGAAAACATTGCAATGGGTTGATTATGTCAATAATAAAATTAAAATTAAATTAAACTGATTTAACTTATACAGCCCAATAAAAAAACAATTGTATAATGAGCTCATATAACCTATCAGTAATTCTCCGTAAATTAATTCTGGAGAAAGAACATAAACATTGTCTTGAGTTAATCAGGGCGACCAACTATTCTTATCGTTTAAGTAGTCGTTGATAGAATAGTATGCCTTTGAACAAAGGTTGGATTTTACTTGAGATTTAAATGCATTAAAAGGCAAATCTAGCAAAGAAGAGGGTAGCTTGTTATAAAAGGCTATACCAAGACCAACAAATGAGTTATGAACCTTATGAAGCCGGTGAAAGGGAGCACGTAGTTTGTCCTTATTTCTGGTGTTCACATTGTGAATATCACTGTTTTTAGTATACAAGTGTATGTTTTGCCTAATATATAAGATGTTGGCAAAGATGAATTGTGATGCAACCGTGAGAATACCAATATCTTTAAAAAAATCTCTTAGAGAAACTCTAGCACCTAGCTGGTAAATTGCTCGAACAGCTCGTTTTTGAAGGACAAATATATAGTATAGTATAGTAGGTAGTGTTATTTTCTACTATAAATAGTACTACACTTATAAGTTGTTTTGGGTCACGATGTACTGAGATTACCACCTTATATGTGCGACTTGAACCCAATAGAGTCAAAAGGCTCGTGAGGGAACACAACATTACTTCAGATTTTTCTCTGACGAACGAGACTGAAGGAGGTCACCGAAAAAGCTATCACGCAAGTCACAAAAGAAGATTGGTGTGGATATGATAATCATGTCTTAGCATTAGAGGAACATTACTGTCAAAGGGATGGCTTGATGGAGAATGTTGTCAACTCATTTATTATTGAAGTGCGTGAGGAGAGTGACGATAGTATATCAAATTCTTCAAGTACTGATTATTCTGATTGCCACAGTGATTAAATACATACATGATACATTTTTTTTTAATTTCAGTATATCCCTCATAGAATGATTTCATGATTTACACTCGCGCGGAGGCTCAAGATGTATTAGTATCGACAGTGCAATATCGACTAAATCACAACTCTAGCTCATTACGTCAACATTCCTTATCATTCCTCGGAGCTCGCGCGCGGACTGTAGGTGCACGCACCTCCCCCCGAAAAACAGTCCTAGGTACTACATAACCAGGAGGGGGTCACATAGTCGTGGTCAAGTCAAGAACTTATAATTTAATTTTGATAACAATAGATACAAGTAAAAAGTAGGTATTTTATTAATGTACGTAAGTACTGTAAGTACTTAAAAATATTTAATGTGGCGCGGTAAAATTCAAATTTTCGATGCGTTCGTTCCCAAACGTTTGCCATCATACAAAGTTATATTATATTAAACTAGCTGTGCCCGCGACTTCGTTCGCGCAAGGATTTCGTTTCTAATTAGCGTATATGGTCAATTCTTTCTCTTTCCATACACAAAAAATTGTCACGATCCTGACTTATCTGTTGATAATATTCTCCTCCATATTCTAGACGTCTTTCATATTCTTCTTCGCGTGCCACTGCCCTATTTCTATGTTAGCACGCCGGTTTCAATCCTGCGTTAATCTTTATTCACGCTGCGTGAAAGTCTCTGACTCTAGAGACATAGCATGACGTTCACGGTCGGCTGTGAGACGTTCTTCTCGCTGAGCAAATGTCTCAGACTCATGAGACAGCGTAGTGCTCACAGTCAGCTGTGAGAGTTTCTTCTCGCTGAGTAAATGTCTCAGACTCGCGAAACATAGCGTGGTGCTCACGGTCGGCTGTAAGACGTTCTTCACGTTGAGTAAATGTCTCAGACTCACGAGACATAGCGTGGCGCTCACGTTTGGCTGTGAGACGTTCTTCACGTTGAGTAAATGTCTCATAATTGCGAGACATAGCGTGGTGCTCACGCTCTGCTGTGAGATGTTTCCTACGGCTTTATATTCGTGTCTCTTAAGGTGTAGTTGTGCTGCTAGGGTTCCACAGCAGTTGTTCCATATTTTCAATTTTTATACGTCAATCGAAAATGCCCATCACGTTAAATAACTTTTTCTAAGACGTTTTAATCATAGCTCTTATGGTTTAGCTGGGCTGCTAAGGTTCCACATCAGATATTCAGATCTTCAAAATAATTTATAGCCTATATGTTGCCAAGGACTAATATATATACAACAAAAAAGTTTCATTAAAATCCGTCCACTAGTTTTTGTGTGAAAGGCGAACAACAAACAGACAGACAAAAATTTCAAAAATCATATTTTTGCTTCTGTTACAAGTTTTTTTTTTTATTTACGTTCAATAATAATAAAAATAATAATAATAAAATCGTTTATTTATATAAAGGGGATAACATTTACACTTTAATACCTTAACAATTACGATAGCGCACAGTTGCTAATTTGCCTGAACTAGGTTGAACCTGTGCTTCAGGCTAGAAAATGCATGAATTCTTAATGTAATAAATTAACACTGAGTTTAACGTAAAAACTAAATTAAAACTTAGATAAATAAAAGTAAAATAGTATGTTAGCAGTTTTATTTGCAGACAATAAGTAGGTCTTCTGTCTGTGCATAGTCGAGGGTTAGTAAATACTTAAGTATATTTTTTTTACAGTTATAGTAATTTAGTTTATAGATACATAGTTTTCTATTTAATCTATTGTACAGGAATGGGCCTAGGAAAGTTAAAAATCTTTCTACAAAGACATGTTTTGAGGTTGCATTAGATAAGCATACAAGATCATTCCGTCTCTTGTTAGTATTGTCGGCATTGTAGGCAAGCATGGTGTGCTGTTTTAATACTAAGTGCATAATGAAAAGCTGGCGAACGGTTAGTACATTGCAGGATTTATATAGCAGAGCGGTGGAAAAAAAGAAGGGATGGAAATTTGCTACCTTTAAAATTGCTCTCTGAGCTCTTTCAAGAGGAAGCAAATTAGTTTTTGATGCACCACCCCAAGAAGTGATACAGTATTGAATAATAGATTGACATATGGCCAAATAAACTTGTGTGATTAATTTTGAATCGGCTAATGTTCGCAATTTATTAAAAACATATATTAGTTTGCGCACTCTTTTTACTAGGCTTTCAATATGTTTTTTAAAAGACAGTGTGTCATCCATTATTACCCCCAGGTATGTTATGTTGCTCGTTTTGTGTATAAAAGGACAATTACACATAGTGATTGTGCGGTTACCACATTGATGGGCATATAAGTAAGGGTTAGTAATACTGAGTTGAGATTTGCGCATGGAGAAGTGAATATATTTGGTCTTGTCGGCATTTAATGTTAGTAAATTGCTATGTAGCCAATGAGTCACAGTATTAAAACCTAGTTGAGCGATTTCGAACAAATCGATACTGGTTTTTGCGCTAAATATTAACGCCGTGTCGTCGGCATAGGATATTATTTTTCCGTCTTTAATATTTAGATTACACAAGTCGTTAATGTAAATAAGGAAGAGGGTGGGGCCCAGAATACTCCCCTGGGGAACACCAAAACCAGTATTTTTCTGCTCATCGCTAGTAATATTATCTATTCTAACATATTGGTACCGGTGGTCTAAATAGTCTGTAAAAAGTTTCAGCGACGTTCCCCTTATTCCTATGATCTCTAATTTCTTCAGAAGAACAGAAACAGACACCGTGTCGAAGGCCTTGGCTAAATCGAGGAAGACTCCCAGGGTTTGGTTTCCTTTGCCGAGTTCTTCTGAAATATAATCAGTCAGGCTATGCACCGCATCAGCTGTGGACAGTTTGGCTCTTAAACCAAATTGCGCAGGGGATAAGATGTTGTTTTTTTCAAGGTACTGAACTAGTCTACTGTTTATAATTTTCTCTAGTATTTTTGAAATCGAGGGGAGTAAGGATATTGGCCTATAATTATTAACTACGTCTTTACTTCCAGATTTAAAGATAGGGATTACAACTGCCTTTTTTAGACAGCTAGGGAAAATTCCTTCGGAAAGACAGATTCGAAATATATGCGTTAAGGGAGGTACCAAAATATGCTTAAAGAGTTTAAGAATCTTATTGCTTATATTATCCCATCCAACTGCACAGTCGTCTTTTAGCCCAGAAATGATTCGGGTTATTTCATCTTCATCAGTATCTAACAAAGCAAAAGATTTTGGGTTACAGCTATTGCTTGATTTTTGGCAATATGGTTGGCCGCAGTATTTTGGAATCTGTTCGGCAAGAGTTTTCCCAACATTTACAAAATAATTATTTACATTGTTAGCTGATAAGAGTTGTGATGGATTAGCCAGCAATAAACTCGAATTTGATTCACGCTGTTTAGATATATTAGTGAACTTTTTAATATGTTTCCAAAGTTGCTTGGTATTTTTACCTGCTTTGTTTAATTCAGTTTTATCGTAATTATTTTTTAAATTCTTTAGGAGATTGTTACAGAAATTCCTGTATCTTTTATAGGTGGTTTGAATTATTAGATTATCAGGGTATCTTTTAGTTTTCTGATGAAGTTTATCTCTGTGTCTTATACACCGAATTAGTCCTGGAGTAATCCATGGTTTAATATTATAAAATTTCTTATTTAGGTACTGTAGAAACTGTCGTGTTACGTAATATTGCTTGTTGAACATGTTTTATTAAGTACGATAAAGACAAATTAGCGTCAGCAGTATTGTAAATGAGGCTAAAATCAATGTTGCACAAATCATATTCGAGTTTGTTTGTGTTTAATTTACTAGTAGTCTGAGGACGATTTAGCTTAGGCAGCGTTAAATTTACGTTTAGTAAGACAGCGTGATGGTCAGTAATTGTTGAGTTAGTAACGAGCGTAATGCATGATAAGCTGGTTTTGATCATCATATGATCGAGGCAGGAACCGCTTTGATGAGTAGGCAATGTGTGAGCGGGGAGAAAACCATGGTATGAGCAGATATTAAGGTAATCTTGGGTCCCTGCATCGCAGTTTTCGGAGCCAATATTGATATTTAAATCACCTGTTAGTATAACATTCTTAAATGGGCTAAGTGATTGAAAAATCTGGTTTAAGGAATTGTTAAAAAGATCTAAGTTTCTAGAGGAAGGGGATCTATACATAGCGATTATCGCTGTGGTTGTACCAATTTTAATGACTAAACAATTACTCATACAGTCTTGTAGAGTATGTTCCTCGACTGTGACCTTTAACAATTCCTTAGCAAAGACTACCACACCATCGTTTTGATTGTGGTTTATTGTGGTATGCAATAAGTTGTACCCCGGTATTACTGGGATGTTATTGTGGCGATTAGATAGCCAGCACTCGGTAAGTAGGTACCATTATATCACAATCAAAGTTAAGTCTATGAAGAAAAATATTAAAGCTATCTATGTTCTTATAAATACTACGAATGTTTTGGGTCAGTATGGTTAGCGAATTTTGATAGTCGGAAAGATATTGTCTGCAGTCCTCAACGTCACATGTCTTTGAAATTGTTAAAAATGTGTTATCTATATCGGTAATTAAATTATCATCCATACTAAACTAAAATTACAACAATAAATTAAGTCTAAAATATAAACTAGTGTGTGGCGCTCTTAGGCGCCCTCATAGTCTATGGAGTTAATGTACCTGTATTCGGCAGCTTTTTTAGCAGGGCAATCTGTGTCTCCCGTCTTATGGTTGGCTTGTTTTTTAAAGCGCGAACATGTAGCACATTTTGGCGGATTGGCTTTCTTTGTGCAGTCTTTGATGGTGTGCCCTTCTTCACTGCAATGGCCGCATGTGGGGGCAGCAATTTTGCATGTTTTGGCTGCATGACCATACTGCTGGCACATATAACATCTAGTTACCAGTGTGAAGTCTCGCACCGGGCAGGACGTCCAATTTATAAATAATCTGTCCTGTGTGATGAGGGCCTTGCGAATGATGGCTGGAACTTCTATAATATAGTTGCAGTTCTCAGCATCCTTCCTGCCAGATTTGTGGCTCAGTTTTATGGAGGTCAAAAATGTATCTTGGGACATAGTCGGCAGTTTGTCGGTCAAGTTCTGTTCATAGATACATTTATAAACCTCATTTTCAGACATGGATGAGGGAACTCCTATAACTATAATGCGAGGGTTGCGCTTTTTAGGTTCGTCGACGGTAAGCCCTGACGAAGCGTGTTGGACTGTTTGCTTGAGCTTATCTAGGTCATCTTTGGTCTCAGTGCTGATTATCAATCCTCCTTTTCCTATTTTACGTACGCCTCGTACTTTCAGCTTCATTTCTCCAGGGCATATGATTTTTTGGACCATGGTCTTGGTTTCGTCACTGGTCTTTGTGCTATCTGAGGGATAAATCGCCACGGAGCTAAAAGTATTAGGACGAACAAAGCTGTTGGACCCCTTCTTCACCATATCTGCAAAAGATGTACCCGCACTCTGCTTCGTACAGGACTCCTGAATCGTCCGGTTCATCTCCGTTATACAGTCGGATAGGTCTCGAGCTTCGGTCATGGTTTTAAGAGAGGTATGGGTTTGTATGGCTTTTTGCTTTAACGACTGGTACTGAACAGCCATTTGCGAAACTCCATGTCCAACTTTCCGGCAAAGATTGCTTATTTTGAGTTTCTGCTCAGTGTTAAGCTTACCATCAGAAGCAATAGCGCACACCTCATTCAGGTACTGGTCAATTGATGTCATCCAATTCTGGATCTCTGGAGTGGACACTACTTCAATGGTGTCATCTCGGTCTTGGTCCTGTCTTGCTTGTCGGGGCGGTGTCGGTACCGGTGTAGGTACCGGGGTTGGTACGGGGGTCGGTGTCGGTGGAGGGCTGCGTCGTATCATCGCACTCCTATTAAAGGGGCTGCCTTCCATATAACAGAATATTTAAAAATAATCTAGTCAGTTCATTATTTACACTTGTCACTTAAAATGTTTTCCTATATAACACGCTAATACACTAAAACTAGGTCACTATTTATGCACACGTTAATTTATTTTATTTTTAAAAATGCATTGATGAGCACGTCTGTATACAATGCGATTCAAATAAGCAATCAATGTACAGACTTAACGCCCTTTACACTTTTATTATATGTATAGATTAATTAAATATTGAAGGTAAGGTATGTATAGTTACATAAAATCTGTATGGTGACAAAATATATAAATAAAAATAAATAATAAAATCATTATGTTCAATTAGTGGTCCACCTAAGTCCTGGAACCAGCTCAGGGGAGGGGGGGGGGGGTCATGACCCCATGACCTGGATCCGCCGTTGTATGTACATAACATAACCTACTAGAGAGCTCAATACAATTAAACTTGTTGTTACATATACCGTACAGCATCATAACCATGACCAATGAACGTCTGGAATCCAAGTTCAATACTTTGTAATGCTTTAACAAATCTGCATAGGGAATCCTTGTATGGAAGCACTTGTAGTGCATGGCACGAAGAAATTTTTTCTGAACCATTTCTATGGAATGTTTATATTTGTCGTAATACGGGCACCAGATGGGTACCGCGTATTCCAACTGTGCACGGACTAAGGTTATAAGAAGAGAAAAGTAGAAGGTTTTTTAAAATCTTTACAAGACCGCATGACGAAACTATACATCTGAAAGGCTTTGTTTGATTATGACATAAATAAGGTTTTGAAATGGGAATAAATCATGAATTCAAACAACAAATTATTCAATTTAGTTTTATTTGTATCAATCAGTTTACATTTATAAAAGTATAATAAGAAGTATCAAATGTTTTTTTTTTTACGAGTTACAAAAATGTAGTTTTCATGTTAAAACAAAGATACCTAGATAATGTAAGATACAAACATGAACATAAAAAAACTAAAAAAATTGTAAAGTAGCATAATCTTTAAAAAGCATAAAAACCGGTAGGAATTTATAGAGTTGGTAGATTAATCAATCATTATGATATTATTTTATCACAATGATTGCCTAATCTACCAACTCCCCGCACTACTGTCAATTAAGTCGATGTTTCCCTGTGACCTTTTGAAAAATACGCCAATTCCCTAACGACAGTAACTCACTCTATCGTAAACCACCGTAACTACAATTCTGCCGTTTTTATCATAGATAGAACTTTCGAAACGTGAACTTATGACATTCAAAACTCATTTTCGACATTTTCGTAATTACGTCGTTGTTCTATTGGATGAGCGATATAATAAATAATAAAGGTCTGAGGATTGAGCCTTGCGGAACGCCTGAGGTAATATCATTGTATCAAAATATTTTATTTCACATAAACCTATTAATGAAACGTCAGAAGGTAAGGTATGCGGTCTCCTAAAGAGCAGATCAGCCGAGAAGAAACTGTACAGTCCGTCATCACATAATTATAATATCAGCACATAGCTTATTAGATACTCATTCGTATCGTTCCTGCATGTGTGACGAACACATATGTGGCCACATAATACAAAGTATTTATTTATTCGATGAAAATCACAGGCTAGCAAAATGATATGTGGTAGACCTAGATACAGTCCAGGAGGTCATGACCACTCCTGGATCCGCTTTTGGGATCGTAGCAGGTGGCGTTCTGTAGGTACTGCCTACCCCCATGCCCCCATGGGAAGAAGGCGTAAGTTACAACCTTAATGTATGTATGTAGTACATACTAATTCCATGCTTACCATAGAGAAAAATATTGAATAGTAGCTGTCATTGTCTTCTATTGACAAAAACGGTATTTTGCATTCGCTGATTCGCATTTCCGCTGCGCTGGTCACTCTATTATTACTGTAGGTACTCTGTGACTGCACAATAAGTAATTAATAACACAGTGTCGTTTTCGTTTTCGCCCTGCCCGTGCTCAGACGTAAGTGCTCAGTGTGCTCACAGATCAAGGTTTTCTTCTCTTCTCTCTGTCGGTCTGGTATAGTCTCGTTCTGCGTTTGATTGAATTGAAAATTGGATTTTGTTTATTGTTGTAGTTTGGACTGACTTGACTTCACTTTCACTGGGGTGTTCTAGGGGTTTTTCCATATTTCCTATTATTGGTGCCATACGATGCTTTGGTTTTAGTAACTACATACTTTTCAATGAAAAAATAATGTCATACAATTATTAATCTTTATTTCTAGAGCAATATGGCTTATGTGAAGACTTGGTCGACGAAGGAAGAAGTGCTGAAAGACCTAGCGAAAGCTTCTGGTAGGAGAATAAGGAATATAGACGATCTTGACAGTGGTTACCTGGTGATTGGAGATGTCCCGCCACATGTGATTCCTGAAAATGAAGGTAATTTTTATTTGTAAAACTGATTCTAACAATGTTTAGCTGAACCTGGCCTTTTTTGTGTACTGTAACTGTGTAGCCTTAAACCAAAGTATGGTTTAAGGCTACACAGTTATCATACTAATGGTTGGTTTTACCAGTCTGATATCTTATCAGTGTAATAAAATGACCATTGCACAAACTGCCTGGAAAAACTGTCAAAATTCAACATTTATTTCCTTACTAAACAAAAAAGTTTGGTTGAATTTACCAACATGATAAGCATGTTAAACACCTATCTACAATTCTATTTCTGGCCTAGCATTATTATGTAAAATGGATCTCTAGTTGTATGAGAAAAATTGAGTTTGATCTTATTGGACACAATATTTCCTTTTTACCAGTATTTTCCTGTTGGTGTACCCAAACAACATTTTTCTTAAATTAATATATTAAAAAAAAACCTGTGTCCCAAAAGTCTGAATTTATTTGTACTGAGATTTCTGATGATGCAATGCACTCCAAATACATCTTACTGACTCAGCCATTTTGCAAGAAGGTGATGTTTTAGCTTGCTGCAGCATTCATACATAAAATACATTCTCATCATTTCATGTTACAACATGCACAAACTTGATCTAGTTACACTGCCTAAAAGTTATTAGTCATAAAGGTCAAATTACATTTTGTTAACATTATTGGACATTATGCATCTTATCTGCTTATTTTATAGTTAGCTTCATTATTTCATGTATAATCACGCCAACAAAGTGGTAAAATAAAATCATGAAAAAAAATTTTTTTTTGGTACCTGCTGTACATGTAGAGGGGATGTTTTTTTGTTACCCCGTAGTGTGAGGTATCATTGGATAGGACTTTCAAAAATATTGTGGGATTGTGAAAACCATTTTTTGATTCAGGGATCCGTTTCTGAAATATTAAGCTTTAAAAGTTCTCATTTTTAGGGTTCCGTACCCAAAGGGTAAAAAGGAACCCTATTACTCCCGCTCCGTCGTCCGTCCGTCCGTCCGTCCGTCGGTCTGTCCGTCTGCCACCAGGCTGTATCTCATGAACGGTGATAGTTAGACAATTGAAATGATTACAGATGATGTATTTCTGTTGCCGCTATAACAACAAATACTAAATAAAAACCGGCCAAGCGCGAGTCGGATTCGCGCACGAAGTGTTCCCTACCATTATCTACTGGGTGCCCGAAAAGTCATGGATTACGTTTTATCTGCTGATGGGCCACATTAGGATCTATAAAAAAAAAAAAGTTACCATAGTAAAGGTCTTATGGTTTCAGAGTTTCTTGATATTTAATGAAATTTTGGAAAATCTCTACCTAATCTAGAGTACAGGTTTTTTTATTTTCATCTTGAATCATGCTACTATCGATTGAATACAAGAAAGTTACAGATATCATCTTTTAAATACCTAAAATTTAGGTTCAAACTTAAAATTTTCACAAAAAAATTTTACCTTATTTTTGATTGGTCCTGGTGAAAAAAAAAATTGTTGTTATAGCAGCAACAGAAATACATCATCTGTGAGATACAGCCTGGTGACAGACGCAAAAGCACTGTATGCATTACATTATGTGCCGATAATAACACAATTAATTATAAACAAGAAAAAAAAACTTATAGCTAACTTGATTACAATGAATTAATTCAATTAGATTAGATTGGATACAGTGTTATATATTTTTTAAAGAAGATTAGGTAAATATTTGATTTTAGACTTGTGTCACCGCTTGTAAAATTTCTTATTTATGATGTATGTAATAAAGAGTACCTATTCTATTCTATTCAGTTTGTAAGTGATGACGCTACAATTTGGCATCCACAGTTACGTTTTCGGATCCATTTGCTTACATTTTCATCAAATATTTTTAGAACAGACCATACTTCATATCAATTATGTAGTTTTCATCCTTCCGTTGTGCTGTAGCTTTCATAGTTAGCAGCAGAAAAAGGAATTTAATAACTTTTACCTTAACCTGAAAGAGGGATCGGAAAAGTGTTGTGTACTGATTATAATATTTTCAGAAATTTATTACTTAATTTTTATTTTTTTTACTGTTGTTTTTTTTATTTCAATTTATGTGGGAGCTATTCTACCATTGCACAATTAGAACAACACTAATTTACATAAACTAAAATTCCCAAAATAGAACAAATCTCTCTTATTTTTCATAAATAGGCTGGTATAATCCTGGTAAAATAAATAACAGTATTTTTACAAATTTTATTGCTCATTAATTTTATGAAATTGATTCCAACATGGGACAAAGCAGAAAGACACCTCACATATTTTGCACTTAATTCGTTCGGAAATATTCTATGATCGATAATCTCTGACATGTGGGATTATTATAGTCACGGCTTGGTTAAAAAATGAAAATGTATGTGGGAGCTATACTCCCACGGTTTTATTAAGGGTTAAACATTGGTTGGTCTCTTATGATCTCATTGCGGTCGGCCGTTCCAACTATGTAGGCACTATGTGAAGTGTCGTCACAAGTCCTGCGGAGTAATTGCGTAACACACTATCAGTAGCCAATGACTTTCAACTACATTCATTGCGTTATATTATTACTGAGCGGACTAATTTTTGGATCATATGAAGCGATGGATTAGCAATATCTTTCAGAATGATTCTGATTGTGATTGAAAGTGTGTTACGCGATTAGAGTGCTGGACTCTGCACTACTAAAACTGCGTCTACTTTACACGAGCCAAGCACGAGCGGAGCACGAGTCGAGCATCGTGTTCGCGGCGTCAAGTGTGGACGTACAACGAACCTACAACGATCACTATCCTCGAACGTAGTATTCCGCAGTCTGCTCGCGGCTCGTGGCGAATAGTTTGCTATTGCAAACTCGTCCATAGTCGCCTGCTCCTGCTGCAGCGATTATTATAGCCGAAGTCAGTAAAAAGCTAAAAGGCCAAGACGATAGGGATCTACAAATATGTATATATAAAGACAGATCCAGTCAAGAAAATTTCGGTTTGTTAACCACTTTGAGCGGTCAAGAAGCAACTGGCCAATTTATGAATTTTGTTCGAATGACATCAAATCAACAAACTTTGAGAACTTACTACATTTAATTGGACCGCACATTGCAAAACAAAATACCATATTTCTAATGGCTATACCCATTCAACAAAGGTTGGCGGTGACGGTGCATTCTTTGGCACTTGGCGAATCGTTCACCAGTCTACAATAATCTTCTGACCACGTTTCCATGGTGCTCGGTTCGAGCGATTAGCCGTCTGTCACTAAACACGTCCACGAGCGCACTGCGAGCGCGACGCAAATCCCCTTGTGTTCGTCAAAAAATCGACAATTGGCGGAGCACAGTCGAGCAAGAATCAAATGCTCGAAGCGCGCTCGTTCGAGGCTCGTAAGTCGGTCCACACTACACGAATTTGTGCTCGGCTCGTGCTCCGCTAGTGCTCGGCTCCTCTAGCGTAGGCGCAGCTTTACGTTTGTCATCACAACTCATGATTACAAAACACTTCGAACTTAAGAGCGACTATTTTATGGATGACAATGCGTTCATTCAAACCGTACAGCCCGCAGTGTAGTAGGTACCTACCTAGCACAAGAATCCATACCAACAAAATAGCAGTTAATGCAACTTTGAATTAGAAAACGGTTAGGTTAAAATGTCCCAGCAATACGATCTCTCTTCAATAAAGTTCTTACAAACAGATGCCACCGAGCTGGAAATCCGATTTGGGGGAGCAGTAAGCGGAAAGGAGATACACACAAAAGAAGATGCCACGCCAGATCTGGCAGGCATCCAGCACATGCTAAGAATGGTGAGTCACTAGCTTTAGTAGTAGCTCTTTACTGCCTGAGGCCTGAGCCCTGAGGCCTGAGGCCTGTCTATAAAGTGAAATGATTACTGAAAGAAGAACGAAATTTTTTGCAAATGTCCAGCTTTTGACCGGACTTTATAAAGTTCGGTATGGTAACGCTAGGTAAAAGGGAGTGCACCTGTATTTGCGCACACTTCCACGCTTTCTGTCCTTCAAATTGTAAATAGAAATAAACTTTGTGTTTCATATAAAGTTTCTTTTGCTTTACCAATGGACGTACGGAAAGAATGCTTTTGAAAAGGAGAACATTGATCTATCGTATCTTTTCGCACAATGAGGCACTGTTCATTAATCTAGTGAACTACTTAGTACATAGTATTTCCAGTCATATGTGAAGGTACGACGCGGGAAGGTAAAAATAGGAAATGGAAATCGTATACCGACGAAGTAAACATTAACACAAATAATGATTTGTCTGACATGAATATTTAAGATGTTTAACCTTTTGAGCGCCACGGTCTTCTATAGAAGACAATCGTTTCCGTGCCCCCCACGCCACGTCTTTATTAGAAGACAATATCTAATCATAACGTTTATTACATTAAAATACATGAATAAATGCTTTTGTGCGTATTCTTACTATTGCCTAAAACCCTAAACTTAAATGTTTATTTCAATAGGGGACTTCGTTTATATTAAAAACAGAAAAATTACAATAGCCAAAACTTTTTTAATATCCCAGGCGCCGTAGTCTTCATATGAAGACGTCTAGTGTTGTATGGTCTGTTTTTTAATCTCGTAGACTAAATTGACACATGCAAATGTCAAATTTACAAATAATGTGGCCAGCTCTTTTGTGCAGTGTTGTGCCTACGATACCGGTTTGTTGAATCGTAACTTTTTATCTTTATTAGACGAATTTTATTTTCATTCAAAGTTTTATATTTAAAATTCACGTACGTACACACGGCCGCACGACGTGCTACAAACTGCCAGAGTTGGTCTGGGCTCAAGTAAAGGGGCATGTCGCTAAAAATAATAAAACATTCAAAATGAATGAAGTAGGTACGAAGCCTTTTTGAAGAAGGGCTTCGTCAAGTGACCCCGCAGCGGTGGAAAGACTGTGTAGGCCATGTAATTAAAATTGAAGATGAAATGTGTCATCTGGGCCATATAACCGACGACATTACTGATAGGTTTATCATAGAAGTAGGTGGCGATTCTGATGATTCAGAATATTCCTCAGATATGGAGTAATTATCTGAATCAGATTAACGCGAATACCTGTAATTAAGTTATGTAATTAAAAATATATGTTTTACATTATTAATTTTGTATTATGACGTTTTAATGATGTAATTACACATTATTTCAGGTTATTATAAGTCATTGTCTGAATCAGATTAACGAATAAGTACCTGTAATTAATTAAGTAATTAAAAATATATGTTTTACATTATTAATTTTGTATTATTACGTTTTAAATAAGTACTTACACATTATTTCAGGATAACTTATTATAAAAAAAACGATACTTGATTTTATGAACGCTAAGTTTCGGTTGTGCCACATCACTATTTAAGAATTGCAATAAACTGATAACACTCGTAATGTCAGTTTAGTCTACGAGATTAAAAAACAGACCTTAGTTACTTGATCAAGTTTCTAGTGTCGATAGACACGAAAGTTTAAAAAAACACTTATTTCGAATCGAAATGTTGAGAAAAAAATGCGACTCATAAAAGGTATGTAATTAATTTTGGTAGCCCTTACACATGTATTTACACGAATATTTTAATACACATTAAGTGCCGTACTTTGGTTAATACTGATTTACTGATATCGATATTGAAAGATCTCGTCACTACGAAACTGGTAGATATCGGTGCCTCGTGCGCCATAGACATGAATAGAAGACATCCTGTGACGTCATAGACGTAAGCGCATCAAGGTCAGTGTGAGATAGTGCAGACTGCAGCTCTCTATTGTTGTTGTTTATATTGTGTTTAGCATAAACATGGAATAGACAAAAAAATTTAAGAAAAGAGACCATAGACATCCCTAATAAAAATTGAACTTTTACGTGCTACGAGCGCCACGGTCTTGGTATGAAGACAACTGGATGACGTCAGAAGACAGTAGGGATGTAGCCAGTTTCGTAGATTTGTTGTTGTTTTATTTGGGTTATGTATCTGATTTGTCATTATTTAAAGTGTATTCTGCTTTTTCTTATCACAACTATAATTGTAAATAAAACAAGACATAAAAATACGTCATTATTTTTATTTATCGGGTACATTTATATGAAATGCCAAGGGTGGTGAACCTCTTCACCACCCTTGGTTGACTGGTAGAGAATGCCTAAGGCATTAAGTCCGCCTTTGTACCTTTTTGTGTGCGAAAAGTTTAAATAAATAAATGCAAGTAACATTAACATGTTAGTAACATTTATCGATAATACAATTACCCTCATCACTACTGTTTACTATACATTCGTTATACATTTATAGCTTGGCGCTGGGGGACACATCGCGTTCGGTACCGCTTGGCGCTCAAAAGGTTAAACGTCAAAAAAGTTGAGGTTAAGCAGACTTTAAACATATGATTTGTGTGGACAGCGTCCTAGCTGATCGCATAGTTTAAGTTTGAGTAAAATAGTTATAGGCACGTGTTATTTTTATCTTTGGGCAGCAAATAGCTGGTACCAATATATCGATTTTTAGAAAGTATGTAGATGATGCCAGATGGATGATGCCAGATGTTAGATACCCTACGGCGCTCGGGAACTTGGGGTCATGTATTGTATTTGCTTATTGCCGAGCGTCGTAGTAAAATTCATTGTTTTATTAGCTTCTAAATGTTTTGTTAGTTGTAATGTAAACAAAGATGCGCCCATTTATAAAAATACGCACTTAGTATCCTTTTAACCCTACAGTGCATGCTTTTTCTTATCGGCTTAAAAAAAATACATTAGCCTGCAAATATGATGCCATTTCAAAATTCCATATCAAACTCTGTTAATGCTTTACAAAGCCCTGGTCGAATCAACGATATCATATGGTCTATCGAGCTATGGTAGAACATATAAGACACACCTTGATCAAATTTACGCAATACAATTACGTATATTAAAAGCAATCGTCCCGCATAACATTAAGAAGAAATACAAAAATGACGACTACAAATTATTTGAATTCTGCAAGATAATACCAATACATGAAAAAGCAAAATTTGCACTGCTGAAAGAAGAATTTTTTAATGAAAACCTAAAGAAAATAAAAAAAGTGAATAATAATGGAATTAGGACTCGTAGCGTCATCAATGCTCAGCTATTGCTTCCTAAGTACAGGAATTTACACGGCAAGAGATCGTTAAATTATATAATACCTTATTAACCAACTACCTATATCATTGAGGGACGAAATAACACAGAAAAACATAAAATACAAATTAAAGTAACACTTTTTACAAAATATAAATACCTAATATAAATATATACATAGATACATTAATAAAAATATATTATTGAATTCATTAGAGATAATTATTGTAAAACAAATAAAACAAAACCAATACCTAACAACAATTCCATAACAGAAATAAAATTTAAAATTAACTATTACTTAAAACATAGGTACGTTTGGGAACAGCCTGTATCAGTGCAAAAACTCTCCACCACTTATGTTTTAAGGATGGGCGGCCGGATTGGTCACTGATGTGCGCTCGTTAGTATTATTATAGATAATATTTCGCGTATACCCGTTGTCATCTTATTTTATTTTTTCTTGTTGTTGTTACTTTTTACCGAACTTATAACTCTAAACTCTAAATGTGTATAACTCTAAATATGTAGTCGATGATTTTGGTGCACGGTAAAACTCTAATGAGTTTATGTTGGCACCAACTTAAGCGTTGAAAATGTATGTGTACTACTGAATAAATAAATAAATTAAAAAAAATTCTCGAAAAAATATTTAGAAAAATCATAACGCAATAGAAACGTATGTTTTTGTGTATGGCACATCATGCATTATAATGTTAATCTGTGTTACGTAGTATCAATCAAATTACAAGATTACACCTAAAATGACAAATATGAACATGAACTTACCTCTACTAATTATTTCGACCCTGAAAATTCTATCATTTTAATTTTATCATTTTTTTGCGATTATTATACGCCGCTCGTTAATCGTATTCAAAGTACCTACCGATTTGAAGAAATCATAAATAAATGTTTATTCAGATCTATCCAAAATATATGGTACATACTAAATTCGAAAATCAAATACATAATAGTTAGTCTTGTCAACACTAGATCACGCTACTTGGATCGATTTTTAAAATATAAGACATTTTTCGGTATGTCCCATATGTGGTGTGGGACACTATGCACTGTAGGGTTAAGACTAGAGATGCCCCAAGCATTGCATGCAGATGCATTCCATAAGCTTCTTCGATTAATCTTTTACTTTTCAAGCAGTACGATTGTAGAATGACGTGCTTGTGTCAGTAAGGGCCCTTTCCCACGGCAAAATTCCGTTTTTTGCAGGTACGGTTTTTTGCAGGATCCCGTTTAGTAGTGATACATATTCACACAAGCATCCTGTTTTCCGGATACTGCAAACGGGATGCTTGTGTGAATATTTATATTTAAACACGTACACTACTAAACGGGATCCTGCAAAAACCGTACCTGCAAAAATCGGGATCTTGCCGTGGGAAAGGGCCCTAAGGCGTGGTCAAACTTTGTCTAATTTTGAAATTATGATTAACTAGCTTCTTCCCGCAACTTTGTCGTCGTAAAATTTCGACCCCCCAGCGCAGCGCGTCGCATCACTCGCATGATGCGAGTGATGCGGCGCGCTGCGCTGGGGGTCGAAATTTTCGCATCCCATCACCCGCCCGCGCTATTACTTCGTTGTCGCTTAGCGTTCTTTCTGACTTTTTTCTTTTTCTTTTATCTCGCCTCTTTGGGCGAGAAAAAAGAAAAAGAAAAAAAAGCCAGATGACGCTTTTGGGGTCGTAGCGTGATGTTAAATGTATTATAACCTTCCTCAAGAATGGAGCTATTAAATGAAAAAATATTTTTTCAAATCCGACTGCAAGTTCTAGAAATTAGCGCGTTCAAACTAACAAACTCTTCAGCTTTTTTAATATCATGGACCTAGTCTGAAATAAAGTTTTATTATTGTTACAGATAGATAAACACTTCCTCTCTCCTTAAACATCATCATTATTTTTTCTTTTCTCCTGTTTCATGATTATATTATACTACTTACTCAAAACAAAATCAGGGCCACCACTATGTTTCTGCATAATTTCATTTTTGTGAAGTTTACGATGCTGGGGTGTTTAAATTATATCAAACAACCATTTTCTCATAAAATAAAATTAATTTTAATAAGATTAAATAAAAAATTAACGACATCATCATGATTTTTAGGTTTCGCCATATTTACGAGTGTTTAAACATAAACATTAAAATTAAAGTTCAGTCTCAAAATCACAAAATGTACAGTTGCTTTTTATGGGGTTAGTAACGAGTATGTCCTCCCCTTTTTAAAGCACACTCTCGAAGCATCGAAGGCATGCTCTCAGGGGGCCGATTCTACTAATTTGCAACGTTACACGTTCAATTGTGTTATAACAACAGTTCCATTCCGATCGCCGTTCGATAGTTACCTATAAAGTAATTCTACTATTTTCTTAAGCAAACTGAAACCGAATCGTAACGGGAACATAACAGCGGTTAATCTGTGTTACCAACAAGCCAAATAGTATGTTTTAATAATACCACAGAAAAAAAAGTTGAATCTAAAAATGTTACTAAATACGAATAAGTGTCACAAAAAGTGTTTCTTATTACAAAAAGATAACTAGACTATACATAAACTTTTTTCCTGAATAAGTATATAATTGTTACACATACAACAATTCAACTTTCTTTATAATAAAAGCTCAGAAGAACGTTTCGTTTTAGCTCCCTAGCTGGCCGAAGTAGTGAAACGAAACGTTTCGGTTATGTCTATAATTATACTAAAGTTATTGTAAACAAACAGCGGGAAGCAAAAACTTACTTATAATGTGTGCGAGACTGCGAGTTCATCAAAAGGTTGATTTACGGGGAGTATTCTTTTTATATATTCCTGATAATGTATTCATTAAATAAAACATCTCACCATATACTTACCCATTTTGTTATTTTCTATCTAATGTTATGCGACAAAAGTTTAAAGTAAATATTTACGACACACTCTAGACTAGAGGGTTTTACTCACTTACGTCGCACTTGAAACAGCTACAACAAAAAAAAATGGTTAAATTATGTGACCACTTATAGTACCTATGTTGCAGATTGGTGCATTCCATTTACTGGTAAAAGATTTAGTCTCGCTGCAAGTGTTGTTCTATTAATACATACGTACGTAATTTCAGGCCTAATGGAAGACGATAGTAAATATGTATTTTATATGTACCTTTGTTTCCGTATCAATACAGTCAGAGCGAAGATTGACGGGCATGTGAGAACTGATCTCCTCAATCAAAGCTCTTACGAGATCTTTGGAGAGTCGGTACGTCTTCACGAACTGACGATGCGTAAGGTCAAAAGCATTATTAAATATTCTTGACGATAAATTTCTTGCTCTTACCCTTCCAACGTCAACCTCATGGGCAAGTTCAACGAAATTCATATAAAACATCATTATTTTTAAGGAAGAAAACGAAAGCAATTCTAGATCGATGCGGCAAAAGTTACAATTTACTAACTTATGTTGAACCGCTAATTTTGACAGATGATTCGCCAAAGTTCAGCTTTGGTTCGATTCAAACTAGTGTCAAAATAATAGTAGAATGTGATTAAACGTCACGCTCATGTTCGATTTTGCTAACAGAATAGATTTTGACATTGTTTCGAACGATCGTTGGCGTCAACTGAAACGTAACCGCAGTTTGATCGTTGTTCATTAGTAGAATGAGAAAACGCTTATAAGCCGTGATTTAGTTGCGATTCCATTGCGATTTTTGAACAATTTTGTTAGTAGAATCGGCCCCCACTGGCGCTGGGTGTGTACATCCTCTTGAGCTGCTCTGACTCGCCGTTTCAGCTGGTCCCAAAGGTCGATCGGATTTAGGTCGAGACTGTTGGCAGGCCACGGAAAAACCTGAATATTGGCTTCCTCTAAGACAGAAAGATCGCACGGGCTGTGTGCGCTCGTGCGTTGTCCCGCATTAGGATGAAGCCGTCGTCTACTCGTTGTGAAAATGATATAACATGGGGCCTGACAACATGTTCGATGTAACTTTATGCTGGTACTGTATCTTCGTTCAGAAAATCAAGCTCAGAAGCTGATTCCGCCCAGACCATGACATTGGTACCACCAAACCTATACCGTTCGTGTATGTAAGGGTCAGAAAATCGTTCACCGCTTCTTTTCCACACTCAGACACGTCAGTCGTCACTATAAAACTTCACCTTGCACTCATCCGTGAAGAGCACGTTACGCCATTCCTTCCCCCATTAAAGATATTGATGCGCAAATCTTAAACGGTTTTCACGCTGGCTCCCGTTCAGTTTATATCGAATTACTCGCCTTCTTGAAAGTTGCTGGTCTTTGTGCAAGCGATTGCGTATAGTCTGGTCACTGACAGTTGTACTTGTAGTCCGGCGTAGACGATTTTGCAGAGTGCACGCTGTAGCAGTGCGTTCACGTCTTGCACAAAGTCGAATGTACCGATCTTCGCTGGCAATAGTAGCACGTAATTTTCCCGAGCCAGACGCCGAGACACACTACCGGTCTCCTGGTACTGGTTCCACAAGTTTTGAACAGCCCTTCGTGAATATCCTAAATACAAAGACATGGAACGTTGCGATTGACGCCCTCAATCATTGCTACGGCTCTAATAGCAGGAGCGTTGTGTACAGTTAAACGTTCGATTTGCACGCTTAGCTTCCAAAAAAACAGCCGTCACAACACAGCGAACTGAAGTTAAAAATATTGAAATAAATAAAACACAAAAACGTAACAAAACTACCCACTTGAAAAGGTGCAGGTAAAATATCAGTCAAATCGTACCCTCGACCACAATATCGCCCATAATTCACTGTTATCGTTCCTCAACCACTTAAGCTCATAACACAATTCATAGAAATGAGTTATCAGAACGTGGGGCAGCATTCAGTTAGTTTAAAATGTAAATGTACAAGTGGCCCTTAATTTTGTTTTGAGTAGTATATAATATAGATTAGCTGTAAATGGTACACTACAAACTACTGTATTGTCTCTCCTTCCCCTTTTTAATTCATCCAAAAGTTGTTTTTAAAAGATCGCTTTCAGCGATAAGACTAGAGATTGCAATCCGGATTCTTCGAAATTCGAAAATAACTGAAAAATCCGGATTTCATTGACTTTTTAAAATCCGGTTTTTAAGAATCAAATTCGTTTTATTCGGATTTCAATAAATACAGATTTTAACGAATAATATTTGTATTTATCGACAAATTTTCATTGTAAATAATCGGTAGATCGATATTATCTACCTCAATGCGCAAATCCGAACAATATTTGAATTGGTAGGATTAGGTGTAGCATTGTTTGCGCGAATTTGGCGCGAAATCCGTGATTGATTCAGTGCATGCCCATAAACGCAACGCAAACGCGCGTTCTGCGCCGCGCGCCTCTCAGTCGCCTCAGTCGGCTAGTAATTTTTATAGAAAGTGGTTGTCTTGAATTGTGTGTCGTTTATTGTGTGTGCGCATGTAATATACAAAGCAACGTGCGCTACACAAACAAGTAAGTACTTACAGTTTTCCACTATTTTTATGGTTTTAGCCCGTGTGGTGTGATGTGATGTTGTGGCTTTAAGTTTATATTTACAAGTGATGTGACAGAGACAGTGGTGTATATGATTTCAACATTACACACCCACTTACACAAGAAACATTCGTTAATGAAGGAGTCAGCGCCAATGCTCGACAAGAAGACACACCCATAACTTTTTTTTTTTATATAAGGTTATTAAAATACGCATTACTATTATGATATGACTGACTGATCAGATAGAAATATAATTTTTTGAGTAATAATTTTCTTATTTGTGACTGACTTGCCCAAAGTTTTATTGTTTATTTTAGTTGATTTTATTCTGTCGTGTTGTGAATTGAGCGAATAAATGCAGATTTAAAATAATTTATGCTATTTTATTTCAGTTTTATCAAATCAACTTAAAAAACTCAAAATTCGAAAAATCCGGATAATCCGGATTTTAATCGGACGAGAATACAGAAATCCGGTTTTCAAAAAAATCCGGATTTTGCAATCCCTAGATAAGACCGCTCATTGTGTCACCCCATGTATAATATCTAGATTTTTATCTGAACTTTATATGGTGTAGTATTCTATTCTCAACAGGAAGTTACGCGATAGCTCAATAATAAATTACGTTTGCTTCAAACTCATTACTCCTAACGACGCCGACGGAGTCGCGTTACGTCCGCTGCGCGTAAGGGCTCTTTCCCACGGCAAGATCCCGTTTTTTGCAGGTACGGTTTTTTTGCAGGATCCCGTTTAGTAGTGTACGTGTTTAAATTTTAATTAGGAGATCACATTTTCCAGTGACTACGGCTAAATGTACCTTACCAAGACACCGCTACTCGGTTATATTTAGTAGCACCAGTTTAAAATGAATCATTACTAAATATACCCCATTTCAATAGAATAACTTGCTTGAAAAATGGCGGGATTGGTGCATAGTTTAGGGTGGGGAAGATCACGTGGCGGGTCTAAGTTGATTTACAAGCAATAATAACGAGACGTAGTCGACGTCGTACACTCATCGTCGTCATACTTCTGTCTACAGGGTTTAAAGGAACCTAATCTGTCCGAGTCGGCGTGCCCCAAGGCCCGAGCTCGCTTCGCTCGCTCTTGCATTCTAAGTTCTCATTGCGTTTTATAATGTCGAGATAGATGAATTTACATAATATTTAAAATATATATTAGCATGGTAACATAATAGGTACAGCACCGGAACGTGTAATGCCAGACGTTTCAGAACCCTGCAAAATCCTTTGCTCTGCACTCGTACGTAGTTTGCTTTGGAAATGACGAGCATAATGTATACTAATACAGAGAATGTGTGTTGAAATATATTTTGCTCTTTAGTGTAACGAGCATAAAGCGGTCCAGCACAGTCTATGGATTGGTTAGTAGTACGTAATCACGCAACGCTAGGTTAAATATCCCCGATTATGATACTCCAACTCGGGTGTATAGTTAATCGGATTGTAAACAAAACTATTGTGTCTTGGGATCTGGATTTTAGATTTTTTTTTTGCCACCGACTTCCGAAATTAAAGTTATTTCATAATTTTTAGTTACTTTCTTTTTGGAGTCGATTTTATGTTTCGTTAATAACTTTTTTATTTCGTAAGTTTTAGTGAAAAAGTAAAAACTGGAATATTCGTTTGTTATACTTTAATTAATAGTTTTGTTGTAAATATTGCACTAGAATTCGACCAAGGTTTTGGGATGTTTGATACCACACACCCGTAGCTCGTGCCACTAAGCCAGGCCGTCACACTATACGTATTAGTCCATATATTAAAAACCAGAGAACCGATTTTGATGAAACTTGCACTGGTCCCTAAGTTGAAGTAAATGTAAGCCAATAAAAAAATGGTCTAATTTGCTCTCTTAAATGCCGCATAACACTCAAATAATATTCTTTATTTACCGTTTGACCTTCCGGCAATAATTCCGAGTGCACAACGCCGCGATAGTCAAAGAAAACAGTCAACATGACTTTGACTTTTGATCGATTTTGGCGTGGTTTCGGTTCAGTTGTAGCTCGTTCACTAGTTTGCATGTCAAACTCGTAAATCCACGTCTCGTCACCAGTAACAAACAAACCGTTTCATGAATGTTAAGTCGGAATTGACTCGTTCTAGCATGTCCTCAGCGACTTTTATGCGATTGAGTTTTTGGAGAAAGTTCAGGTCTTTTGGGACTGGCCGAGCGGCAACATGTTTCATACCCAAGTGATTATTTAAAATGGTACGGATCGACTCGTGAGACACCAATAGTTCGGCGGCTAACTCTCTCAAACTTGAATGAGGATTTTCAATCACTATTTCCTTCACCTTTGCTATGTTAACTTCGGTTGCAGACGTTGATGACCTACCAGAGCGAGGTAAACCTTCCATCACATCTCGGCCGCTTTTGAACGCTTTGTACCACTCATAAGCACGTGTTTTTGATAAAGTCGATAACCGTAAGCCTTCTGTAACATTTTCAGTGACTTCGAACACGAAATTTCATTGGCGATGCAAAGTTTAAGACAAACTCTTTGTACGATGTTTTTTTCTATTATGAAATTTGCAATACACACTAGATATGATATAACTAAAGACAGCGCTGTCATCATCTGCCTAGCCTTTTCCCAACTATGTTGGGGTCGGCTTCCAGTCTAACCGGATGCAGCTGAATACCAGTATTTTACATGGAGCGAATGCCTATCTGACCTCCAAAACCCGTTCAGGCTCAGAATGTCCCTTTCCCAAAATGTCGTTCGGTTTCAAATAGTCCCTTTCCCGAAATGTCCCCTCCCCATAATGTCCATTTCCCAGAATGTCCCTTTCCCGAAACGTCCATTTCCCAAAATGCCCCCTTCCCGAAATGTCCCTTTCTCAAAATGTCCCTTTCCCGAAATGACCCTTTCTCAAAATGTCCCTTTCCTACGACAGCTACGCGTTTAAACTAGGAATCTCTAGTGCCGGCAAATGATATACCAGAGGCATGGCATTATATTTTAGAAAAGGCCAACAACTCACCGGAAATGAGGCGTTTTCGTAAATATTTCGAATCTACCTGGTATCCCAAAAAATCTCCAGTGTTATTGAGCTGCGCAGGTCAGCGCCATCGCACCACAAATGCTTTGGAAGGGTGGCATCGACGAGTGAATGCCCGTATACCCAAGAACCCCAATTTATATTATTTTATTTACAAATTAAAAAAGGAAACTGAGTATTGGGATTTTCGTATAAGCAATTCACTATTTAAAAATATGGCAAATCGAAGAAGACCGAGAGACATCGAGTTCGATAAAAAATATAACAAATACTTGCGAAAATTACAAACAAAACAAATCACAGTGGCACAGTTTTTAACAAAAATAATATTTTAGAGACTGTGCTTATTTAATTAAAATACACTTAATCACTTTAAACTTAAATTCACTAAGACTTCTTTGATTTCTATAATGTTATTTCTATAATGTTATTATATAATAATAATGTGATCAGTTAGGTTAGGTGGATAATTATTGGCTTTTGACGTTTTGATTTAAAAGTATGTAATTAAAAGGCTTTCGATTGTTTTTTTTTTGTTTTATATTATATGTGATTAAAAAGTTGATTGACTACTTGGGTTATGTTATTTAAATATTCCTAGTTTAAACGCGTAGCTGTCGTAGGAAAGGGACATTTTGAGAAAGGGTCATTTCGGGAAAGGGACATTTTGAGAAAGGGACATTTCGGGAAGCGGGCATTTTGGGAAATGGACGTTTCGAGAAAGGGACATTCTGGGAAATGGACATTATTGGGAGGGGACATTTCGGGAAAGGGACTATTTGAAACCGAACGACATTTTGGGAAAGGGACATTCTGAGCCTGAACGCCAAAACCCAGTTACTGACAAAAACAGCACTGTATTTAATGTAAACAACAGATGTAACTCAAACTCCGCACCAAAATGGAAAACAGTTGTGCCAGTCAGACAAAAAAAAAAAAATATATGAATTTGGAACCATCAAAAAATCATCTATTCTTTTGATACTTTTTTGGCTGAATGTCAAAAATAAATCTTTGTCATATGCTGGCTAAATGTCATGACTTTCATTCGTTCAGTGTTGCAAATAATTTTGCGACTATTAGATAGAGTCAATATGTTTCTTGTCTTATTTACCTTTTTCTATACAATGTTTCAACTCTCTTTCAGATGCAAGGATACAACAGCGGGGATGATGACAATACCGACGACGCTGTCAACGCGAACAATTGTGTAATAGCTATTACCAAAGTTAGTAGATTAAATCCTAATGTCGAAGAATTCAAACCGAAAGGTTTCACTTCTCCTAGTCCCAGTATAAACAGTAACAAATACAGTCATTCGCCTGGAAAGAATAATATTAGTAGTTGTTTGAATAATGAGGGCATTAACTCAAATGACACTGTACAGACTGTTGATGTAAAAACTGAAGAAAAGCAAACGGAAGACGAAGTAAAAGAAAGTGGCGACAGTAATCATTTAGACGTAGCTGTACGCGTTGATGAAAACGAATACGATAATATCGCAACCACACTAAAGAACCAAATAAGTGATGCGGCTAAGTCAGATTCTTATGAGTTTAAAAAGCAGAAAAACGTCGCTATTGCAACTCTTTTGAGGCTTTACGCTAAAAACAACACTGAGGCAAAATGTGCAGCGCCCTTAAAATTAATTAAACCGGAATATTTTGAAGGCAAAGTAGAAATTCCGGCCGTAAAGGTCGAACAACCATTAGACGTCGTATCAACAGCTACGTCCTCTACACCGGAACCGAAAGATAGCTCTACGACGCAAGCATCTTGTTCGACCTTCAGTATTAGCACAAGTTCGAGTTCCAGTTCTCCAAAAATCAAATTAGACCCCGAGATTAAGAAATCAGTCGACAAGGTAAATAAGTGGCTAGGAGAGCCAACTAAGAGTAAGTCCCCAGCTGTGTGCCTCGGACCAATAGCATTTAAAAGAAAAGAGCCTAAAAGCAGCGACTCCGCCCCGAGGCCTCCGAAGCCTGCTGCCCAAAGTCAAAAATACCAACCTTCAAAATTTGCTGCGGAGCTAGAGAAACAATACGTAGAGAAACGCAAAGCGATAGAATCGAAACAAAAAGGGGTAACGTGGCAGAACTTAGAAGATATCTTAAAAGAAAAAGACTTGGCTATCAAAAAACGTTTGAAGGAACAAGCTGAACAGGGACTAGCTTCGACAAGTGATACTTAAAAAAACTAAGGGCGCTTGTACACGGTAAGAAAATACGCCGGGCCTACGCAAGAATTCGTGTCGTAACTAGAAAATAACTGTGTACACTGCTCGCAGCGGTGCACGAAAAAAATCTTGTCTGCGCAAGACACGACGCGGCGAACGTTGTTGCTGAGAACGTTGTTTCGTGTGTAGAACAGACAAAATTCTTGTCGTGTACACGAAGAATTTGTCTTGTCTGCCGCAGACACGGTAAATTTTCTTACCGTATACAAGCGCCGTAACAGCGAGTTGCATCATAATTATTACGATATACCTTTCCGTTATAAGTACGCAGTCTAGCTCGACGGCGCTGGTGTTGTACTTACTGTACGATAGTATAGGGCGAGTGCGCACTACGAATTTATATCACGCGATTATTAATTGTCGTAGAAATGCAACGTACCTATTGGTTTATATGGCAGTACGCGCCAACACGAGCAAAATGTCGCTGCGATTTTAAAATTGTGATTTATCACATTTTGGCGCGACTGCTCGCGACTTGATTGTCTCAAAACCAAATTGCACCAAGTTGTATGGCCCCGCGCCCACTGTGATATAATGAACATTTTCTACCATAACAATCGAATCTGATAGCACATCGAACGGTTGTGAATAGCTGTGCAGATCAAATAAACGTCTAACGAATTCATAACCTCTAGTTCTAGTTAGTGGTTAGTTAGTAGTTCTAGTTTTGATGCAACCCGCTGTTGCTAGTGTTCTATGTAAATATGGACGGAATTTTAGAAGGAATTGACTGGCATATCTTTTAAGCCTAAGAAATGCTTATTTACCTAATTCTCTTTTAATAATTTATTAGGCTATGAGAAAAAGCAATATTCTATGACTACTTGTAAGAAAATACTTTATATATGAAGTTCAAAGTTATTTTTATGAGATAGTTCTTTAAGTTATAAAGTTCGTATTCTAATATATTAATAGTTCATGACTCTTTTAAAATAATAAATAGTTGGATCCAGGGTTGAAACTTTAACAGAATCACCACTTACGATATTTTTCAATATTTCGCCTGAGGTGTTCAAATTATAGTTGAATGCTGTATCGTGGTTGTTTGACGTATGGGATCTCTGTATTCTTAGAACAAAATAATGGCACACTTGAATATTTAAACCACTCACAATTAAGAACTTTGATTTGTTAAAAAAAAAAAAAAAAAAAAAACTGGCCAAGTGCGTGTCGGACGACCACGCACAACGAAGGGATCCGTAGTTGGGATGAATTTATCCCAAGAACAAACTTAACATTGTAGTTAAAATCATGTTCGGCGATCCAGTTTTTCCATCTCAGGCCACCAGTTTTTATTTTTTATTTTGGCACGCATAATGGATGTGTGTGTGAACTGAGGGACCAAACTGGGATTTCGCAAAATGAAAATCCTAGGATTTAGTAGTAGACTTAAATCAATTGTAGAACGAATCTGGGAATTTGTAGGCAGATATATTAAAAACTACTGCCCTCAAAGTGTGGTCCCTCAGTTCTCACAGAACATCCGTCAGATCTCGGAAAGTATCTTAAAAATAAAGGTTTCGTGAATACGGATATTTAGTAGAGAATTTGTAAAGATATATACTAAAATAACAGACCACAAAGCATTAAAGATACAAAAATATAACGACTGAACTGTGGTCCCTCAGTCCACACAACAAAGATACATATTTTAGTGAATATTACTGAATAAAACCCCTCATTTTCTACATTTAGTTTTAGTAGAAGTCTTAAAACGTATTGTAAAAAAGAAATGGAGCAAAAATATCGAAGCACTCTGAAGATAGCGATGATTAAGGCTGGTCCCTCAATTCTCACCTCCACTGACATATGTGCGTGTGCTAGCTGCTAGATGAGAGGAATATCAGAAAGTCTAGTGTACTCAACTTTTAGTAGAAAGTTTCTACTAAATAATAGGTATCTAAAATTGTAAATTTCTTACCTATTAGCTGAGATAATATTACTTTTTTAAACCAATGAAAATAGATAGACTAGTGTGACCACACAATGAAACAAAATGTAGACAGTACTATTATACTTCATTTAATATAGCATTATTTAGACGAAACGAAAATAAGGTTCTACGGTTAATTTAATGGTGGCGGTTTACATTGTATTATGTCCGTAAAGATTGAGGTGCCATATTTCCTATATTAATGAAATTCAATACCTACTTATTTAGTAGTAAGTTTAAAAATGTTGTAGGTTGGATCCTCGATTTTGTAGTATGATCCTTCAAAAGACATATGAACGAGACCCTCAAATATGGCGAGGGGGGTAATGGCTGACCTTTGCGTTATGCTCGTGAACGGGTGCTGCTTGTGGTGACTGGTCGTCTTGCTGACCATGGTTTTATTATTGTTATCATTAGTAATAACTTGTTTATTTAGTTTCCTTCGATGGTCCTAGTTTATCATTTGTGACTTCAAGCGACAGCTATGTAAACAGAACCCAGCATTGCATAAATATGTTAGCGGTCACGCCCTTTATACCTGGAAGCTTTTATTTAATTTTCATTTATTAATGTTTGCTTGAGTACGTATAGTTTTTTATTGTATTTCTTGGTATATTGGCGTTGCTAGCTGACATATGGCAAATAATTTAATTTATTGTTCTGTGTCTTGTAATTTTAATTACTTTGCATACCTTGTATTGTATTCAGTCAAGTATTTTCTAACAGAACAGACAGCTGTGCTGCTGGGGAGTTTGTTGCGCCACTTCTTCTTCCCAGCGAAAGCACTAGGAAGTGGTGAAGGGCGGGCGTTTTGGGGGTCTTTTGTAATTTTTGACGTTCGAAAAGTGCTGATTCTCAGCCTAGTTTGAATAAATGACTTTTGATTTTGAACATAAAGGTGTCGCCTCAATCTAAATGTTTGGATTGAGTAGCCACAAATTACAAGTACAAAAATGTTGTAGGTTGGATCCTCAAGATCCAACCTACAACCTTTTTAGTCTTACTACTAAATAAGTATTGAATTTCATTAATATAGGAAATGTGGCACCTCAATCCTTACGGACATAATACAATGTAAACCACCACCATTAAATTAACCGTACAACCTTCTTTTCGTTTCGTCTAAATAATGCTATATTAAATGAAATATAATAGTACTGTCTACATTTTGTTTCATTGTGTGGTCACACTAGTCTATCTATTTTCATTGGTTTAAAAAAGTAATATTATCTCAGCTAATAGGTAAGAAATTTACAATTTAAGATACCTATTATTTAGTAGAAACTTTCTACTAAAAGTTGAGTACACTAGACTTTCTGATATTCCTCTCATCTAGCAGCTAGCACACGCACATATGTCAGTGGAGGTGAGAATTGAGGGACCAGTCTGAATCATCGCTATCTTCAGAATGCTTCGATATTTTTGCTCCATTTCTTTTTACAATACGTTTTAAGACTTCTACTAAAACTTAATGTAGAAAATGAGGGGTTTTATCCAGTAATATTCACTAAAATATGTATCTTTGTTGTGTGTACTGAGGGACCACAGTTCAGTCGTTATATTTTTGTATCTTTAATGCTTTGTGGTCTGTTATTTTAGTATATATCTTTACAAATTCTCTACTAAATATCTGTATTCACGAAACCTTTATTTTTAAGATACTTTCCGAGATCTGACTGATGTTCTGTGAGAACTGAGGGACCACACTTTAAGGGCAGTAGTTTTTAATAAATTGGTTTACAAATTCCCAGATTCGGTCTACAATTGTTTTAAGTTTACTACTAAATCCTAGGACTTTCATTTTGCTATTCCCAGTTTGGTCCCTCAGTTCACACGCACATCATAATGGTTGGTAGTACTTTCGAACTTCTCTTTCATTGCAATTTGAGGTGCCTATTAAATCCTGCAGTTTAACCATCTAGAATACTGTTTAGATATATTCTTTCAGTCTATTCTATCTCCATTACTGGTTGAAAAACCTTGACGACTTCTCGAAGACGACTGTGCGCCATAAGGTATGGCGGGGACAATGCACCGTGTCTTCTCCATAAGAAACTACCCTTTGGAATGGGCAACTAGAAACAATTCAATTTTCTTGTAATTTTTTAAATACAAATAGTTTATTTGCTTATAATGTAGGTATTCAAATAACGTAATTGAATTAATATTATTACATTATCACGTTACCATAATTATTTTTCATTATTATCATTGACTTTCGTTTGGTGGCTGGTTGGATACTATGGTTTCGGTTTCCTAGAAAAGCGGTAGCCGCCACATAACGGCCGCAGGGACTGCTATTGTACCGCGTTTTTTTCAAACCCCAGTGCCATCATCTTGATGACAGCGCTCTTCTAGGAACCCATAGCTTTATTCATGGGATTAGTAAGTACAAATCATGTTCATGTTCATGGGATTAGTAAGTTAAACTGGAACGCTTACAAGCATCGAAATGTCGGTTTTGAAAGAGAAAACTGAATTGTAGTGTGTCCTTTTCTAATAGGGTAACCATACTTTGACTGGAAAAGTAGGACACGATGAAAAAGCTAAGAATTTATTTTGAGTTTTTGACGGGATGTATGTATTTGTGTAGATAAGAAGTGAAAAAGTATTTTAATTTTCAATTACCAAGGCAAGTATTAAGAAACTATAGTAATAACGCGGCAAATAGATACGTTATTGAATCTTGTCAGAAGTCTTATCTCGTGAAAATTACCAATGGAATAAATTTGAATTTATAAGAAATTACCAAAAAAATTGAAAAAAAAAACAAATATAAAACTTATGAATGTACAGACGCCAGCACATCAAGCTACCCGAAACTATCAAAGTTTCCCAATCAACTTTGAACCTTATGCTTTAGCGATAAAGTTGAAAATCTATTAAAGAAATTTGACAGATTGTAGTAGCTTGATGTGCTGGCGATATTAATTAAATGCCAAATTGTTTAAGGTACATGAATGTTATGTAATTTGTAAAGAATTATATTTTAATTATTGTGCATAAGAGGACTATGTGGGTCTTTAATATAATTACTTTTAATTTAGTTGGTTTTATTGATGATCTGGCAGTTTGAGTACTTTATGGGACCTACACAAATGTCATTTCTTTGGTATTATTCGTGGATTCGTCGTGGAGTCGAGCTCCCTAAGTTGTAAGTTGAGCTACATGATTATAGACAAATGTGACAGGTCCACTCAAATCTGTGTGGTTCTTACCTCAAAAGATCATTTCCAACACTAATCTATGTACAGACGCCAGCACATCAGGCTATCCGAAACTGTCAAATCCCAATCAACCTTGAACCCCATGCTTTCGCAATAACGTTGAAAATCTATTAAAGAAAGAGGGAGTATAAAAGTAGTCAATTTTTGCCCAATGAGCGGCAAGTTAAATAATAATTGGTAATTAAAGTTCGCGTTCTACAGAATGTTAAAATATCCGTTAAAAACATTTTACGTCAAGGGAACATTTAAAAAATTATTACTCAACCACTTATGGTAGTAACATGAACAAACTACCAATTTCAACTGCTTGTATTCAAAAATATTTATTAAAAAACCCAGAGATACATGTAAAGTGAGAAATGAGAGAAATAAAACAATAGTATAAACTGATATAGTAAAAATAATTGAAAACTAGCACTAGACAATAATTATTGATTTAGATAGAATAAGATAAGTTCACCAGTATATTATTTCACAAGAGAATTGGTGTGAGAGCTCTAGAGTGTCAATAGAAACGAACGAGAATAATAATGTGCGAACGAGTCTCATACGGACCGATACCATTGTGATATAGATAATAAAGTAGTTGAAATTGGTAGTTTGTTTATGTTACCATCACAAGTAAGTGTGTATCATCACAAGTGGTTGAGTAATAATTTTTAAAATGTTCCCTTGAAGTAAAATGTTTACAACTTATATTTCTAAATTCTGTAGAATGCGAACTTCAATTACCAATCATTATTTAACTTGCCGCTCATTAGGCAGAAATTGACTACTTTCATACTCCCTCCTTTGACAGATTGTAGTAGCTTGATGTGCCGGCGTCTGTACATGGTACTAAAATCTGAATAAGATTATATCTGGACTTTAAAAGAGGCTGTCTTTGAGTTGGTTTCGGTGTTTCTTCTCTTCCTATCCGACTAGGATAGGAAACACCGACCTCATCTAGTTTTTAAAATTTTATAAACGTGTAAACGAGTTTGTATTAACGAACTTACAGAAATAAAATCATTTATTTATCAGATTTTAGTTTTGTTTTAGGCGCTGCCAGATAATCGTCTTTAAAATTACAGACTGACACATTACCTACTATCATGTTTCATAGCTGTTATCCTATAAAAAATTCTCCGCTTGTTACAACCCGATTCAAACTTTATGGCGCTTCTGAAGTGCACTTCTCGCTGCAAAGTCTCGGCCCTCACCCCCGTTGACAGGTGAGTTTAAATGCGCAAACACATGTAACGTTAAATGCGCAAAAGCTCAGACACCCCAACTGATTTATAATTCAATTGACCTATTTCAGAGAGAAAATGAGTCATTTAAAAATTGTAAAGGTTTTATGAGCTGTTTTAGTTCTACTGGCCATTCTGATCGTTTCATGCGTCTGCGACAACGCTCTATCGAGGGAGGAGTCTTCAACGGGCCGCTGCGCCGCGCTATTATTATTTACTATCTACGCTCATAAAGAACTTAGGTTATCTTTGAACAGTGATTTAAATTTTTCCATCACACATTTCCAGGCTTTGGAAAAAACTTTCCCCAACATTCTCACCATTTCACAATATTGAATGTTTGTGTACAAAAACGCAATAGTCGTGAAATTCGCGCGCACACGCCGCCGGCAACGGGATAAAAGAATTACACCTATGACGCATGTGCCGGCGCTGCTCAGACTGAAGTAACATGGCCAGTATGGCCACTGTCACGTATTTCGCATGTCTCGCCTCCGTGCAGATCGTCATTTAATTTTCTCTTTCTAACCTTTAGGTTACGTTTAAGTTAAAAAAAAGATAGCGTTATTGTTTACTTCAAATTGTCTTATTCATGGTACTGTATGGAAGATTCGTATTTGCATTGAAATAAAAGCTATTACTATCCCGCGTATGACAAAATTTAAATTGGTCGATAACAATTTGTGTTTGTTTACCCATTTTGGCGGGTTTGCGCATGTGATGGCTTGCTTGACCTATTAAATTGTGAAACTGTGAGCTGAGCAGTTTTTCTGGGAATAACAGTAGATGCCAAACTTCAGTGGGGACCACATATATTAAGCCTAGCAGGAAGGCTCAGTTCGGCTGCCCACGCCGTCAGGAAACTAAGACAATAGGATAATACACTGATGTTGATACAGCTCGTTTAGTCTATTTTAGTTATTTTCACAGCGTTATGTCCTACGGTATTCTGCTGTGGGGCAAAGCAGCTGATATACAAAATATATTTGTCCTTCAAAAACAAGCTGTTCGAACAATTTACCAGCTAGGTGCCAGAGTTTCTCTAAGAGATTTTTTTTTAAAGATATTGGTATTCTCACGGTTTCATGTTTGCCAACATCTTATATATTAGGCAAAATATACACTTGTATACTAGGGTGGTCCTTATTTTTCGACTCTTAAATTATCCCCGGGGCACTTTCTCATTTGGTTATATACTTCTAAATATGAAATAATCTTTTTTTTTGTTTTTTTTTTTGTTAAGATTTAGAGGTCGCTACCAGCTGTCAAAATTTTTACAAAAAGTATTGAAAAACATCTTAAATGATGGTTTCATTAATGTTTCATTTTGGTGTTTATATCATATTTTCCGTGCAAGTAAAACTCGCATAGACAATCGCTTTTCATCCCTTCCTCCTCTCGACCTCTCTTCTGTACCGACGCGTCGAGATTTAGACCGTTCACACAATCAAAAAGATAAGACGTACGCGTGCGCACTAACATCATAATACGTTAAAAATTGGTTTGTGCGCATGCGTAATTGCGTATGATTCAAATTGTACGTCTTACTTCACTTCATTATTCGTCATTAACGAGAGCGTACGTGTTTTATTTGTAAAAATCATATTAACGTGTTTCAACTTGCAATGGCGTCTACAAGTAGCGGACTCAGTAAAGCTACTAGAAATCAAAGTAATGTTTGGCTTATTGGACAACTATTATCCGAATTAAACCAATCAACGTTGCCATTCATCGGTGAAGTTTTGCGTTTTTTTTTTAGTACAAAAATGAAGAACAGAAAAGCATACGTGAATCTGCGACTTTGACGGCTTGCGGAGTTATAAATTTGTGGGAAAAAGCTAATATACCAATTCAATTAAAAAAACATGTCATCAGTAAAATTGAAAAACTATTCAAAGAATGGCAGAATCTAAAAAAAAAAATAAAGAAGACAAGAAAAAAATCGAGTTTTTATTTAAAATTCAAACCTTGGTAGCGACCTCTAAATGTCATTTAAAAAATTCAAAAAAAATACTGAAATACTTTCTTATGGTATACAACGTGTAAAGGAAACAAAAAAAATACTGAAATACTTTCTTATGGTATACAACGTGTAACGGAAAGGGGGTATCAACCCTGAAGGAGGTGAATGTGCTCATGAAACTCAACAACTTTCCCCAAAGAACATAGGTCGAAATATTAAAAAAAAATTTGGCCCTCCCATAGTAAATCAATCAGCTGGTAGTCAGTTTTGTAAGGGAGGGCCAAATTTTTTTTTCATATTTCGACCTATGTTCTTTGGGGAAAGTTGTTGAGTTTCATGAGCACATTCACCTCCTTCAGGGTTGATACCCCCTTTCCGTTACACGTTGTATAATCAAATTACGTGGTGCCCCGCGAAATTAAAGAAAAAAAATTTTTTTCTTAGGAATAAGGACCACCCTATTGTATACTAAAAACAGTGATATTCACAATGTTAACACCAGAAATAAGGACAAACTACGTGCTCCCTTTCACCGGCTTCATAAGATTCATAACTCATTTGTTGGGCTTGGTATAGCCTTCTATAACAAGCTAACCCCTTTACTAGATTTGCCTTTTAATGCGTTTAAAGCTCAAGTAAAATCCAACCTTTGTTCAAAGGCATACAATTCCATCAACGACTACTTAAACGATAAGAATAGTTGGTCGCCCTGATTAACTAGTCAAGACAATGATTATGTTTTTACTCCAGAATTAGCTTACTGATAGATTATATGAGCTCATTATACAATGGTTTTTTATTGGGCTGTATAAGTCAAATCAGTTTAATTTAATTTTTATTTTATTATTGACATAATCAACCCATTTCAATGTTTTCTAATGAGTTGATTGCAATATGTGGTTAGCTAGTGACCTCGACTATTGATCATATTATTCTTACCTGAGCAACCGGCAGCAAGTTCGTCATGCTCCCTTAGATGTCACTGCTTGCGGTAGCGTCGGGGGTCGGGTTGCTTCCTTCCCTCAAATATGGCGAGGGGGGTAATGGCTGATCTTTGCGTTATGCTCGTGAACGGGTGCTGCTTGTGGTGACTGGTCGTCTTGCTGACCATGGTTTTATTATTGTTGTCATTAGTAATAACTTGTTTATTTAGTTTCCTTCGATGGTCCTAGCTTATCATTTGTGACTTTAAGCGACAGCTATGTAAACAGAACCTAGCATTGCATAAATATGTTAGCGGTCACGCCCTTTACACCTGGAGACTTTTATTTAATTTTGTTTTATTAATTTTTGCTTGAGTACGTACAGTTTTTTATTGTATTTCTTGGTATATTGGCGTTGCTAGCTGACATATGGCAAATAATTTAATTTAGTGTTATGTGTCTTGTAATGTTAATTACTTTGCATACCTTGTATTATCTTCAGTCAAGTATTTTCTAACTGAACAGACAGCTATGCTGTTGGGGAGTTTGTTGTGCCACTTCTTCCCAGCGAAAGCACTAGGAAGTGGTGAAGGGCGGGCGTTTTGGGGGACTGTCTTTTGTAATTTTGACGCTCGAAAAGTGCTTATTCTCAGCCTAGTTTGAATAAATGACTTTTGATTTTGATTTTTTGATTTATCGTTGATTTATTATGTTTGGCTTACGTAGTTTTACAGAAATGGCAATGAAATCTGATTTTTCGTTAAATATTTATTTACTTATTACATCTTCTGTATTGTTTTATTTCTTTATAAAGTACTAAAACTAAGAAAACATAAAAAATATGTCATCCGTACTTAATTATATTTATTTGTTTGTATATTTGTATAATATTGTATTCATAATATTTATTTATTTAATACTTCAAGCACATAAATGTACAGAGGCGGATTATTTATGAATCTGTTACATACTTTTATTTTGATTAATTAAATTTTTTTATACTTATCCTTAACGTTTTATTCTTTTCCCTTTTCTCATTACCTAATAAAATGTCTAAAAGCGTGGGGATTTATGAGACACTTTTAATTTATCTATTTACACTAGGTACGTAATTACTAACTATATAAAATACAAAAATAAAAGGAATTTTAGGTAAATTTATTAACTTTATATTTCTTTTTTTGACCAATTAATTAAATTTAATTTTTAAAGGGTCTCACCGGGTTTCCGTATGAAATCTGCACCGGCGTATTTTGACATTAGTGCCTTTCTAAAGTTGCTAGTTGTTGAAAATATTAGGTTGTCTCATAAATTATTGCCAGTTAAAAAACAAATTATTATTAATATTATTTTATTAATAAAAATACATTTAATCAATTATATAGTCTCCCTCGTTATCAACAACAGTCAGCCATCTACTGGGCAAAATTTGAATACCCTTCTCCCAAAATGAGGCAGGCTGGGACTCGAAAAAATTTTCAAGTTCAATTTTAACACTTCCAGATTTTTCAAATTTTTTTCCTAGTAAATTAAATTTAAGAGCTCGAAATAAATGAAAGTCTGAAGACGCAAGATCCGGGCTATACGGTGGACGTGGAACAGTCAGCCATACTAGCTCCTCCAGCTGTTTATGTGTTAACTTGGCGCAATGAGGTCGTGCGTTGTCATGCAAAAGTTGGACTCCAAGTCGTTTTGGCCGCTCAATTTTTAACATCTCTGCTAGTTAGCGAAGCTGCTGCGTATACAGATTGGCGTTAATAGTCTGATGAGATTCGAGGAGTTCTCAGAAAATCATTCCTTGCCAATCCCAGAAAACAGACAACATAATCTTACGACCGTGTTCATTAAGTTTAGGCTAGGCTGGTGGGTTTTGCCCGCGAGGAATCCAATAGGCATGACGCGTGTTAGTTTCATAATGTATCCAGCTCTCGTCACATGTAATAATGTCCTTGAGAAAGTCTCGTCTGTGCGGACGAAGTAACAAACTTTGACAAATGGCCACACGAACGGCCCGGTCATGGTCCGTTAACGCATGAGGTGTCCAACGTGACATCACTTTGCGATATCCCATCGGTTTGTGATAACGATCTATAGTCGCGTGGGATTGTCCAAGCGCCTTCTCTAAATCGCGCGTACTATAGTTTGGATGTAGCTCAAGTTCGTGACGCAAAGCATCTTCATCGAAGCTGGTGGGTCAGCCTGGGCGAAGTTGATCTTCGCAGCTTATATCACCGGTGTCAAAACGCTTGTACCAGAAACGAACAGTCCGATCGCTAGTAGTACCCGGTCCAAATGCTGTGTTAATCTTTTTAGCCGTTTCTGTTGAAGAGGCTTTAAGTCGATGCTCATATAGCATAATAGCTCGCAGTTGACGCTGATCCATTTTCACTGAAGACTAATTATTGCGTTGCGTCCGCGCCTATTTATACCCTCAAAATAAAAGATAGGTACTCATCCTTACTAGAAAGATCTAGGGGTTCCTTCTATTTGGCAGAATCTTGATACTCCGATTTTTATTTGGCATAACTCACATGGCATAATCTTATTTAATCGAATATTTTTAAGGCATAAAAATTATTTAGCATAACTTTTGTTTAGCAGAATATTTACGTGTCCGAATTTACAATGGCATACTTTTATCTTGGCAGAATTTTGTTTCGCATTTCAATTACCTTTGCCATAATTAATATTATGCATAATTTTGTTTAGCATAACATTTATTTAGAGATACGATTATTTGGTATGGGTGCATATTTGAACATCAAACATTAAAATAGATGTATCTTCTTGTAAAAATTAGTGTTCAAAACATCAAAAACTTATAATATATGGAATAAAACTGATAATTTAAATAAAGTAAATTTATGCTGTCGAATGGTTAGATAACCTACGTGCAATGTATTTAAAATCGAATGGTCTGCAAAAGTGACATAGAATGTTCTAAATATAGCATGTATTGGTAGCATTTTCAATATTAAATTAAATTTGTGTCATAAAAAGTCAATACGTTGTGCTGCAAAATTTTGTGACAGAAACGAATCGCTGCGAAACCGACTTTACGCAGTCTTGTCTGCCCTACCCCTAGAGTGTAATTTAAACTCGCGTAGGCGCGGAGGGGTAGGGCGGCCCGCGAGCTGAGGAGCAGGTGGTTTGAAGTCCCGCCACCGCGGCTGAGGCTGGCCGGCGAAGCCGGCCAGCAAGCCGAAGCTGCGGTGGTGAGCGTTAAAACCATCTGTGACGATAAGCTCGCGTGGCGCCGCCCAAACCCCGCAGCGCCGGAGCCGTGACAGAAACAATGCTTGCTGCATGTTGCATGCCTGCTTGCATGCTGCATGCCTGCTGCATGTTGCATGCCTGCTTGCATGCTGCATGCATGCTGCATGTTGCATGCCTGCTTGCATGCTACATGCATGCTGCATGCATGCTGCATGTTGCATGCCTGCTTGCATGTTGTATGCCTGTTTGCATGCTACATGCATCCAAGCCGACAATATTTTTGTAATTAGCATTTATATTAGGTTAGCGTTTTGATATTAGTAGTAATATCATGGTGTATTCTTGCCTTGCTTGTGTCTTCTGCCTTTTAATGACTATCGATATAAAATGTATGCCAAAAGACGATTCTGACTGTGAATTTTCTGCGATATGATGGTTCTGCTTTTTAATTATAATGAATATAAACATTATGCCTAAAGATGATTCTGACTAACAAAATTATGAGTTTTGAATGTATGACAACTGAGTGTATGCGAAATGATTTTCTGCGAAATGAAGTTTATGCTATCCGTTGTTATGCAAAACAATATTATGACGTAAAAAGTTCTGCTATAAAAGGTAGACCCAAGATCTAGAACTTTCTTGAATTCGTTTTAGTTTAAATACGAGAAAATTAGAGTAAAATAAAATATGGCAAGAACTTATGAGACAACCTAATAATTTTAGGCCAATTTTGAAACCTCTAGCTTTATTCGTTTTTGGAAAATAGTGGTTACAACCCCTAACTCCAAAATTATTTTTCTACTAAATTATATAGTATTCTGTTCTATTCTATTCCATATCTACAACTCATATTGTGGCATAAATGGCTGCCATTGCTAGGGTTGTGTCAATCAAGGAACATTGGTGTTACTATAACGAGTATCGATACTACGAAATAAATACGAGTCTTACTAGTTATCACGTTTGGATCATAATATTATATACTTACTTAAAGTCCGTTGTAATTAGAGTTGCTTACTTTATAATATAACGTATGCTATTTTATTTTCGATAAATATACTTTATACTTTTGCATAAAAGTAAAGTATGCGAAAACACTTTATTTCTAATCTTTTGCGATGCTTAAAACGAGACTCATATGAACTTTTTATCGATAGGTACTTATAAATCAGAAAGAAAACCTAGGTATTAATAAAGATAAAGAATTTTCAGAGAAAAATATAGTTATGCTTAAGACGAACTAGTTGTGAAGATAAATGGCAATATATACTTTACTTAAAAATGCATCTGATAGCTTAAGTACCAAATGTAAAAACAAAATATTTCTTATTTACTCTGTTCCGGCCACTTCAGCTATCATTAAGTTTTTTCGGTAATAAATCTGCAGGGGTGAGAAGGGAAAAACAGACCGTCCATAAAGAGCATGGCGGGGTAAGCATGGAGTAGCGGCCCCAGCGGAAATTTCAACTGCCAATTTTTGTGTATGTTGGTCTTACTGAGTGTAACTAACCTGTAAAATATTACTTCAAAATATGCATTGGTTTTCGAGAAAATTGAAAAAATATTTTTGAAGAATTAAAATTTTTTCTCCTTAATATTTCCAAATGTAGCAATGCCCATAATATATGTTGTACAGACGCCAGCACATCAAGCTACCCGAAACTGTCAGATTTTCCCAATCAACTTTGAACCTTATGCTTTAGCGATAAAGTTGAAAATCTATTAAAGAAATCTGACAGATTGTAGTAGCTTGATGTGCTGGTGTCTGTACATGACTTGAGAGACCACATATCATAATATTTCTTTCTAAAAATCTCGAGGCAATTGTTAAATTTTGATTTTTGAAAAATTAATTTCATGTTTTCTAAACATGACACTAACGAAACTTTCACTAAAAAACACCCTTATCATAATCTACAACATATATTTGGATCCAAATTTTTATGTGGTGGGAAGGGGTTGTTTTTCTCGTATACACTTAATATATTATTTATCCTACGGCCGTTACTTGGTAAAATTCCCCGTCCGGCCGAAATATTAAGTCATCTATTCAAGAAAGAAAATATGATAACGAGCAGTTATTGAAGAGGATAGTGATAACGAATAATTAATATTTTTGATAATTTTATAGATTGAAAAAAAAAGCAATATTTTGTTCTGAATGCTATTCAGTTCGAATTATTTTAGGAAAAAAAAGAGCAAAAACCCTTCCACCCACGTAAAAACTTGGATGGAATGGTGTTTTTCAGTGAAAATTTCGTTGGTGTATCGTGTTTAGAAAACACGAAATTAATTATTCCAAAGTTTAAAAAAAAAAACAATTATCTCGAGATTTTTTAGAAAAAAATACCATGGTATTTTGTCTCTCTAAGTTATGTACAACATATATTATGGGCATTGCTATATTTGGAACAATTAACGAGATTTTTTTTTTTCAATTTTCTCGAAATCCAATGCATATTTTGAAGTAACATTAAGTTACACTCAGGAAGACCAACATACACAAAAATTGGCAGTTGAAATTTCCGCTGGGGCCGCTACTCCATGTTTACCCCGCCATGCTCTTTTTGAAAAATGAATTTCATGTTTTCTAAACATGATACACCAACGAAATTTTCACTGAAAAACACAATTCCATCCAAGTACCTATTTACGTGGGTGGAAGGGTTTTTTCTTTTTTTTTGTTTCCTAAAATAATTCGAACAGAATAGCATTCAGAGCAAAATATTGCTATATTATCAAAAAATATTAATTATTCGTTATCACTATCCTCTTCAATAACTGCTATCATATTTTCTTTCTTGAATAGATGACTTAATTGTTCGGCATGCTTTGATTAATAATGTAACTCAAATGTGTTTAACGTCATATTTTTAAATCACTAATATATTCACGAGATATTAAGAATCTATTGGTGATTTAAAAATATGGCGTTAAACACATTTGAGTTAGATTATTAACGTTACACGTTGTAGTGCCAGAGAACTAGCCAAGTCCAAGTCAATATATTATCCTAAGTTATAAGAAGAAATTTTTAAGTTGTTATAAAATATTTTATGTTGTTATGAATAAATTTAAGGACTGACCATTGAACTTGGCACTCATTTAGATCTCACTTCTTTTGTCGTTGAAGTCAACAACCAAGGTATACATAATATTGAACTTGACTCTCATTTCACATTTATGTTTTTGATGGGATAAAGATAATGCCACACTTGAGCCTGCATGGCAGAATCCCAGTTTTGACTTGACAGGAACTAATAAATTAATGAATTCACATAGAAAGATTAAAAATGGTTTTGAAAATCATGCTATTATGCTGAAATATTCATATTTTGAGGTAAGTACACCACGTTCACGAGGAACATCATTATTATTTCATGAATCGTTTTTTCAAAAACGCTCAACTAGCCTTCGTTGGTCGTATTTATTGTTGGGTAGGTAGGTATCTAATAGATACCGATTATAGTTCGTATATTATCCGTAGTGTGATCCCCTTGGACCGAAAGTAGTCGAGAAGATTTATCGAGAGTTTTATTACCTGTTGCTTATACAATGTAGTACGCAATAAAATTATATCACAGTAGCTTGCTCCATTTAAATTGGTGTGTATATACCGCACTCACAGTTCTTGGAATAGGTACTATACTAGTACACTGTAAGAATGGTTTTCTCTCTTTTACTGAGCTTTTTGTTTTTTGGGAAACTAAAAGTGGTCAGTAACTATTTCCCATGTCTACTCTCAAAGAACCGCAAGGGAAACAAATTGTGAAATCAATGAGAATCAACAAATGTTTTTTCTGATTCATCAACCTTTCTTTTCATTTAACAATCCCTTATGTTTGATAGTAGGAAAGTGACCCTTCTAGAATTAAACCACAAGCCATAAAGAATTCACACTGAAGTAGAAATAAACATTCATAATGTGTGATTGGACTAACCTGAAAGAGATAATGCAAGATCTGACAGTGGCACAAGGATTTCAAGTACCTGCATCCTTGGTGACGTTTGGTGCTGTTGGACCACCACCTTTCAAAATTGAGGAAGAAGGTATGTCAATCAATCTGCCTAGCCTTTTCTCAGGGCTGGCTTCCAGCCTAACCGGATGCAGCTGAATACCAGTATTTTATATGGAGTGTCTGCCTATCTGATGACCTCCATAACCCAGGAACTGGGTAACACAATACCCCTTGGTAAGACTGGTTGACAGGCATTTGGGCTTCTGACTGACCAAAACAACTGGCATAGATATAGATTTTCAAATGACAGCCGGGACCCAGGGCTTAACATGTGCTCTGAGACACAGTGTCGTCTCATTTTGTAATGAATAGTCATCCATCCTGGAACCAACCGCAGCAAGCATAGTTTAACCTTCAAGGAACCCATGCAGCTTTTATTATTTAGCGACAGTGAAATGAGGTTGCTTGATATCTATGTAAGTAACATATAATAGTAATTTTTGTTCTTCATCAGGCACCAAGCTATCGCTCTGCGAATATAAACAGATTCCTTTTCTATGGTACCTATTGATTTTCTTTATAATTATATTATAGTCATTGTGGCGTATTATTCCACAGAAAGTGCAGAAAAATCTTATTATGCATCTCAAGGTGGAGGGGGAGGGGACTTTGAGGGACCAGATTTGAGTCTCATTCAAAATATGCTGAATATGGTATGTTTAGTGTTTTAAAATCATTAGAATACTGAGCAAGTAAGAGTATTCACTGAAAGAGGACTTTAAACAAGCTACACTTGAAATTAAAGTTCTCAAGTCAGTGATGAAATTAATGAACATCCTCATCTGATTATTTATTAATTTATTTATAGGCTTTTCTCAGAGTGATAGTTTCAGTATGAAATGTTTAAATATCAGTTCTCCTCCAGCTCCTTTAATTTCTCCCTGTTCCTTGCCTATCTAGTCAATGTCATTCCAGCCGTTCTCACCAAGTCATCCTGTCATCTTTTCAAGGGTTTTCCTTTCTTTCTTTTTTATTATTCATAGGGTCACTTTTTTGTTCCATTCTCTCTCTTGCCCCCCTTCATTTGATTATATTTGATATTAAAATTCTTGATTCATACAGTCGGTAACAAAAGTTGATTAACACTTCAGCTTGCACCAACATAATTTTTGAGCACAATATTACAAAAACCTAAAAGAAAAAACTGGCCAAGTGCAAGTCGGATTGGCGCACGAACGGTTCCGTACCATTATCTATAAAAACTGCAAAAAAAAATCATGTCTGTTGTATAGGAGCCCCACTTATATGTATTTATTTTATTCTGTTTTAGTATTTGTTGTTATAGCGGCAACAGAAATAAATCATACTTACATGAAAATTTCAACTGTCTAACTATAACGGCTCATGAGATATAGCCTGGTGATGGACGGACGGACGGACAGCAGAGTCTTAGTAATAGGGTCCCGTTTTACCCTTTGGGTACGGAACCCTAAAAACACTACAAAGTGTAAAATAACTCAGCTTAGGATGTCTGTGGCAAATACAAAGAATCAAACAACCAAAGCCACTTTTTTTTGTAAAAAAGTTATTTATTTTTCAGGTTTTTGTCACCGTACCAACTGTGAATAATATCTATCTATCTATTATATTATACTAATAATAAAGCTGAAGAGTTTGTTTGTTTAAACGCGCCAATATCTGGAACTACCGGTCGGATTTAAAAAATTCTTTTTGCATTAAATTTGATAGCCCGATTTTTGAGGAAGGCTATAGGCTATTTTCATTAACATCACGCTGGGATCCTTCGGAGCCGAGCAAAAAGAAAAAAAAAATCAGAAATAATGCTAAGCGAAAACGTAGTAATAGCGGGGGCGGGCGATGCGATGCGACGGGGTGGGAGGGGAACAAGACATTTCACGCGGACGAACACGCCCGCAGAAGAGCTGGTGTTTAGTAAAATACATAATATAGCTCAACTGCCACTAATGAGACACAATTACTTTTTCTATTGTTACCGATCTTTAGGAGATTTCGCAACATCGGAGCGGATAATATCATAATTATATTGTTGACTGCAAAACAATAATTCTAAAGGCTTCTAAATATATTTTTTCAGGTGAACGAAAAGAAAGATGAGCAACAGGCTTATAACCCTGCAGATTCAAGTGATCTTGACCCACATAACCCAGAGTACGTAACACAAAATATTCAAAAGAAAAACAAAAGAAATGTGGCTTTTGAATCAATCATGGCAGCTAAGAATGCTGAATTATCAGACATACGGCCCATGTCTAAAGATGTAATTCCTTTTATGTTTAAGAAGAAGTCTTTGAACCATTCCCCACAACATAATGTGGAAGAGACCAGCAAGAATGCTCCACCTTCACAGACTTCGTCACACCTCGTCAAACAGTACACACCATCTACTCATGCTAGTGAATATTATATGAAATATGTACAGAAAAGCGAGTTAAGAGAAGAATTCGAAGAGGACATTTGGGCTAGGGCTGAACGTCAGATGAAAGAGGTGGAAGTTAGAGAGTAAGTATATCTAGAGGAAAGTATTTAGGGGGAAGCCTGCGAAAGTCTTTAGGGGGAAGCCTGCGAAATACAAATGTTGTTACGATTTTTGCAATTTCCTAAAAATACGATTCGCGAGCGTAACAAGTATGACTGTACAGAAATATAATCATTAAAATGATCAATATAATCCTCTATGTTCATATAATCCTATTAAATTACTATTTCATGAAATATCAATCAATGGGATATGATCTTCATTGAATTTCGCCAGCTACCTATCGCATCCCCTTTATACTGACAGTACTCTGGGAACATAAAATTATAGAAAGAGGTTGGCTTTGTAGAGCATTTTCTCTGTCAATGTCTAACCTGTGTGGCTGTCTCTTTCTAGTATGTTATGTGCCATATTCACACCTGGGTACAGTCTGTCTCGGACATTAGCGAAACCACCTTGAGCAATAGCGAATTGAAATTGAAATTGCTTATTGAAATAATTGATTTACAAAATAGGAACTGTAAACCTGTATCTCAGGTATCTCACTCAAGTGCACATTTATCATCTAAAATTCCTTACAAATAGTAAATAATTTATCTACTATAAATTATGGTTATATTCTAATTGACAGAAATAACACTATTTTTAAAATCCTCAACGGTTCAGCATGTCTAGTGCACTCATTCGCCTGATAACCTTGTTCCTCACAATGTCCACACGTACACGGAAACTGGTTTTTACGAGAAACTTATGGAACAGACTTTACTAAGCCACTGATTAAAATATATTTTTGGAAAAAAGTTCCTTATCGCATGTTATACTCTGCACACCTGGCCAATAAGAGCTAGACCGAATTAAGTGTAACATTTTGACCGTCACGACACCTTGTACTAGAACTACACTACTATTACTATAGTACAGGAACAAGAACATCAAAAACTTTAACACTAATATACCTACGTACATATATTACTGTAGTAGAGATGTAAAGAAACTTCGTTCCAACCGGCGCGGTAATTGCGTACCACACTATCAGTAGCAATGGGGTTCATTTTGACAGTTCAACAACATTCATTCTGTTATTTACGGATTAGCAATATCCTTCAAACTTCTTCAGATTAAGATTGATAATGTGTTACGCAATTACTGTGCAGTTGTCCCACGACACCTCTCGACTTTTTTGACATTGCCAAAATTTCTATTTCAGGAAACGGAAAGCAGAAATAGTCAGTCCGAAAGAGAGCGGTAATGAGTCTCCTCCAGGTGTTGCATGTGGTGCTTATCCGAGTATCAACGCTTGAAAAGCAAGATTGACTAAGCGACATAGGGCTAACTTTATAGGAGAAAAACTTAACTTCAGAAAAAAAATCATATGGATTCTTGTAATCAGGCGTAATTCTTACTGTTTTGGATATGTTATTTTATCAGAATCTGAATTTATATGATTTTTAATTAAAAGTTAAACTGTGCTCATGTAAAGTTAGCCTTATGTCGCTTAGTCGATTTTGCCTTTCAATATGTATGTCGATATGTTTTTTTTTTTACTTTTTACCGCTTTGTGTGCTTTGTCGCCTGTTGGTGTTGCGAGCTGAGCGCGCGGTTCTGGGTTAGAACCCCAGGTGGGGCGCTGTTATTTGGTTTTAATGAGGATATTTTTACTAGCAGCCCCGAGTCCGCATCTATGTCCTGTTGATGATAATAAGCTCATTTTTATTAATTGTCTTATACATAAATACATAGATAACGTCGCGACTTATTTCCCTGAAGGCTTAGGTTACGCTTACTCTAAATGCGAAATTTGCCAAAGAGAAATACTGATTTGCTGTCATCCATTGAGGAGTTCCATTCTCTAACTCCGAAGATCTGTATTGTAACTCAATAAATGCCTCAATAAAAAAAAAAACATCGATGTCGATTTAGAAATGACAGAAATGTAAAAAAATCGTCTAATTAAAAAGTTGCCCCTGTGTATTTAAATCTTAAAAACTAGACTGTGTCAACAAATTCTTTTTTTCCTCAGCTTCTTTCGACGTGAACCTGCCTAAACATCGGCATCTGATGCCTGGTGACTGCATCGTGTGCATCGTTGCAGCGAAACATGGCTACTACTTCTAACTCCGATGAAGTTCCCACTACGTTTGTTTATAAGCCACACATGCATGTACGGTTGACTTACAGAAACCTTAAACATACTTAAACAGCTGAGGAGTAATTCCCGTATTTTTAGGAACATTCCCATTCTAATATCAGTCTGAATCTCATGTCAAAACCTAAATTTTTCACAAGTTTGTGGCGGCATCTACAACGCCACATGCGAACTACGCATCACACTGACGTCGCACAAGTCCTGCATTGCGCAAGCAAAGTTATCCGCGCGATTAGTTTAGATACAATATCCCGACATCAACCGTGGAGCAGTGGAGTAATGTGGGCTACATTATAGGAATTATAACATTATAGGAATTGCATCTTAAGGCATGGGCTGTCGAGAAGGGGAGGACTCTATAATCCTCAAATCCGGGAACTTCCTCTATTTAGTCCATAAGTCCCTTGTGAGGAACAGGGGCACCAAGGTCTTTGCAAGAAATTTGTCTATTGGGCAAAGCTATCCTGCGAAACTGAAGACTGATGATGGCAGTTTAGTATCCGCCAAACGATGAGAGAGATCGAGAGATTCTATGGACAGCTATACACGTGAACCAGTAACGCCGTTACGAATCTGGCATACGACCCAAAAGCTAGAGTGACCCGACACTACCGAACTCATCTCGGATGACAGCTTGCACGAGATTAAGATGGCTCTGGAGCAGCTCAAAAACAGACAGACAGCAGCTGATGACGGAATCACGGCCGAACTCCTGAAGGCTGTCCAGCCGGTCGACTCTGTAAAAATCTCACCGTGAAATCATAAGTGAAGTGAGCAGTGTCAATAGTGTTAATCCCTAATGACAGCTCACTCCACGCTGACTTCGCTCAAGTTTTCACGGTGAGATGGTTAGAGAATCGCACGGCTGGAGTTCCTTTCAGTCACATAATTGGTGCTGCCACTTGTATGTGCCTTCTACAAATGATCACTTATATTTGCCGTCATCTATTAATGAATGAATCATGAAGTCAGAATATTATTTCCGAGCTGTCTAAGCAACAGAATTCGTTTAACGTTGTACCTTTTATGTGATCTAAATACAATATTATTGTGTACAACACAATATTCTATTGGATACACAAATTTTCAGAATTTGATGTTTTGAACAACTTTTTTTCTCTTTGCCGACTTCTAAGTAGTCCACCAGACACAAGACCCGCTCGGATATGATATATTCCGATTGGATCCGATCTTTTCTATGGAAAATGAAACGCGTTCCTCATACTTCTATAAGTTTTTGACGTTGAGAGAGATTGCGAATAGTAGTTGTAAATATGGGAATTTTATTGTCCTTGCCATATTATACGATGCAAATAGTGATGTCAAAAATATGTCACGCCAACGAATGAGTTAATGAGCTATAAGTGAGTTTAATGTCTTTAAACATTAGTTCAGCCTAGTTTGTATAAATGACTTTTGATTTTGTGCCAAAGTCCAAAAGTGATTAACGTTTCTATAAAGTGATCGTACGGACCTTTAGGTACTATTTTGTATTTGTGAAATTGATATTTCAAACTATAGTCTATAAGTAGGTATCATACCTAAACATGATGTTTAAACATTGAAAGGGAGCGCAGGGCGCTATCGGTCCGAGGTAATATGCTGGCACGCAGATTCTCCCGATTTAGTGCAGATGTCAAAATCACCCTTTTTAAGGCATATTACCAAAGTTTATACATGGGAAACCTGTGGGTCGCTTATGCCAAAAGAGCGATGGACGCACTGCGCGTCCAGTATTTAAATAATATTTTTAGGATGCTGTTGCGAAGGCCTCGTTTTTGTAGTGCTTCAGAAATGTTTGTGCAGAATCGACCCGATAGATTTCATGAGGTGATTCGCAAAAAAAACTGCATCTCTACTAAGCAGAGTACGAGAAACTAGCAACAGCATCCTCAAAATAATAGGGGAGAATGTTACCTCTCCAATATAAAAAAAAAAAATGGTGAGGACGGTGATAAGGTAATAGCATATTGTGTCACTTAACTAACAATAGTTGTAAGTCATCAAGTGAAAGTTGTATTAACTAATACATTGGATATTAGTTATCTGAATTAAAGATATTTATTATTATTATTCGACCATACTTTATTGAAAAATAAAGATGTACTGCGCATTTTTGAGATGGTTCTTGAGATGAAACCCAAAACTATGAGAGATAGTCGAAGAACGAAGAAGTAGACTTCTGACATTCCACCTAACATTTATTGTAGTTTAGTTCGTAAGGAGGTCTGTGGTATAGAAAGACAACAGTCTTTAGTCAGGTACAACAGTACCTAGTCATAAATTTCGAATTTATTGTTTTATTGTAAAGTATTTACTAAGTCGTGATTTCCACCAGCTATGCTTGATGCCAAAAATCAATGTAAACGAGATAAATACCGAGGGTATAGTGCTCATATGACTTCCTTTTTCACCCATCATCTCTATTAATTCATTTTGAATGTCTTTTCCACAGTTGTAGTCAGAACCATGACCCTTCATAGCTAATCGCAAGTGCTCCTGCATAACTAGATCAAATTTGGCTAGTAGTTGTACTAAGCCTAAGAACATTCCGTTATTTGGCGTATGTTGTTTGTCGGAAAAAAAAAAACTAAATATAGTTTGTCGGAAGTACCTCTGAACGCCATATTGTTTTCAGCTAGATAAAGTGTAACATGAATCAATCTAGAGAAAACATTGTTCCACCTTGTAGTTTCCTTTCTAATAATACACAATATGCTGACGCTTAAACACCCTCGAACTCACCATCACATGATCACACACTAATAGCGTTTTTCTTTTTCTAGTTTTATTATTACTATTATTATATTTTATTAATTCTCGATTTGATTCTTATGTTTCCTTTAATTATGATTCATAATTAAAGAAAACATGTTTTTATTTTAAAATGAATGTTTAAATGGTAAACCCTCCATTTTGGTGCCCAAGATACAGGCTTGCCTAGTTTAGGGCCAATATAAAATCTTTAATCCTTCCAGCAACAGTTTTTATTATTTTTAATTGTAATTACTGACATGCGGTCTTCAAATGGATCAACTATCCTATATTGTCAAAAATTGTGTCCGATCATTTATAAAGCGTGCAGCTTATGGTATTTGTTACCGGAACAGTTACGTTTGTGGCACTGTACTAATAAGTACATACACGCGTCGATGACAGGCAGCTGCAGCCGTCGACAACATGCCGCTCGTGTAGGTATTTGAGCACCGTACGCGTCGACAGCTGCAGCTGCCTCTGTCGTCGACGCGTGTCGCTCGTGTGTATGATTACTAAGTTCTTTTGTTCTTGTATAATTTATTCTTGCATGCATAAAACAAATATTATTTTACTTACCTAAGTAATTATCTAAAATATGTGATTTTGAATCTCGCTCATGGCGCTGTAAACATATTTATTATTTATCTTAATGTAATGAGACGTACCGACAAGTGATATTTATTTCGGTAAATTGGTTCAAGAAAGGACTATTGCACGTCAAAATTAAATTATATATATTTTTTAAATTAGATTAGTTCGGTAACTGACTACTCTGAGAAGAACGACCAAAACAAACTCGAGAGGTTACGGTCTCTTTTAAAGTCCTGACATAAACTTGGTCGGGCTTGGTCTTGGTAGGGTGGATTCTTTTCTCGAGTCACCGACCGCACGCATGCGACCATAGGTCCCAAAATTATCTAATGAAAGAGTAAACAAATCCTGTCCAGGTTAAATTCCTACGCGATCACTCACTAAAGGTAACATATTCATCTGTATTTAGAAGGTTTCAGGCATAACATGATTAAATTGTAGTTGAAAAATCATCGATAAAAATTGAGAGAAGTTTAACTTGTTTCATTTTTAAGGTGATTTTAAAAACAAAATTTCGAGCAATTTGTAATTGGCACTACAAATTGGCATCCACAGGTACATTTTCTGATCCATTTGTTTACATTTTCATCAGATAGTTTTGCAACTGTGTTTAGTGATTTTTGTATAAGATCGGAGAATGCAGGGATTTTTCTAAACTATTTAAAACTTGGTACTAAGTATAAGTAACAAGTAATTGGTAGCCATTTTTGGTCTAGGATTAAAACGAGTTGTCTATCAGTTTTGGACTGAATTTAAAAAGTTTTTTTTTTTTGATAAGACAGCCAAATGTAGAAATTAAATTAACGTGTATTTACTTATAATGATAGGAATTTGCGCCATGTCTTCGTATTTTATCCTATAAATTATATATTTTTTTAAAGAAGTATGTCTGGGACCACACCCTGTCTTCCAGTGGGCTTAACATGAACGCGCGTAGTAAACATGATGTAAATGCGAACAATTCTAAATTGGAAATTACTCGCTATGCCATAATACTTATTAAGTTTTAAAATTTTATTCACATACACGGTCAAAGTCAAAGCATTTGTTTCAAATAGGCACATAAAAAGCACCTTTGAACGTCAAAAATTACAATAAAATAGAATTGATTCTAGTCGCCCCTTCCAAAAGGTAGTTTTCGTATGTAGAAGAATGCCGTTACTGTCTTAAAATATTTTACCTAAAATAAAATGACTATGCCACAATAGGTAAAAGAATTAATGAAACCATGATATATAAATGAATGATGTGGTAGATACATGGTGCTCACATATTTACAAACATTGTAAAAGTAGACGATTTCATTAAAAAAAAAGTAATAAGATAGAATGTAAATCAATGTAAAATAATAAATTTTACAATTAAATTAGCAAGCACTTTGATTTTGTCTAGACTAGATTGTGATGTAGCAGGAGCAGCATGTTCAAGCTCTCTTATCTTGGAAATAATCCTCTAATTCATTTATAGTATGCTTGTTTATACTTTCAACGTGAGTTTTAAACTGTCTTTCATTTAATTGCAATATATCACAAGGTATTTTATTGCAACATTTAACACAGTGCCGCATAAAAGATGTATGTACAGACGCCAGCACATCAAGCTACACGAAACTGTCAAATTTTCTCAATCAACTTTGAACCTTATACTTTAGCGATAAAGTTGAAAATGTATTAAAGAAATTTTACAGATTGTAGTGGCTTGATGTGCTGGCGCCTGTATTTTGACTAATCTGAAAAATGGTTTATTTATTGTACCTTTATTTGTAGTATTAAAATTATGCCTGTCGCTTATTTTATTAAAACATGTGGATTTTTTCTTAATGTTTTCATAAATGAATTAGCAAGGAGTTTACGCCGCTTACTTGTACTTTAAGCTTTCTATCTTTTAGGTATGATTTTAGTAAATCAATAGCTATATTCCTAATCTCATAGTGCTCAAGTTTCAGCGGAAGGGTGTAAAACGACCTATCACGTAGCCGTTATGTACGTGTTCTGCACATCAATCCAGGGCCTCTGATAAAGCCTTTGACGTGCAAATACGCGCGAAGCCAAGATATTTGAAACCAATACAATCTCTTCACAAAGGGCGAGTGCAGCTATGGACGAGGGCGCCTTTTGAATTCTGTAAACGTGCGTAAATCTCTATAATCTTCCTAGGGACGACAGGTATTATTTTATGTCTTAAGTTACACAGTTCGACATAGGTAAGCAATTGTCTTTCTATTGTGTCTCTAATTACGGCATTCGATGAGTGAATAGTGATAACTATTTTAGGTGCATGTCTGTAGTTATGGACAACTTCTATTTATGTAAATAATTAATAAGTATTCTATGTAAGAAGCTGTCATTGTTATAATATAACCAAGGGTTCCCCGGGGGTCGCCTATATGTGTCTCAATAGAATAGAATAGAATAGAATACTCTTTATTATGTACACCATATAGATTACAGACATAAATAGAAGCGTTTTTCCTGAAATAAAACGCATATTAAATACTTACCTTATTTGAAGCTTACTGTTTGAGATAGGCCCTATCTGTTTTCCGGTTATTTATGTCCTTCTTCTTCACTCCTATATATCTGTCTCGCTCGCACACTCCCCACCAGGCAGGCCCGAGCGCAGTCGGCAAGCTCGAAGGCATTCACGAATCATTGAGTCGAAAATACCAGGCAGAAATTAATTGTAAGCTTCAAATAAGGTAAGTATTTAATATGCGTTTTATTTCAGGAAAAACGCTTCTATTAAATCCATGACCGTTATTTGAAGCTTACTGTTTGAGACGTGTTTGTTATCGCCTGGTGGTGGGGACGCCAATGTGAAGTAAGTTTGATTGACTTCAGGAAAAAAATCTATGCCTATGGATTAAAGATATTCATTATTTGGAAGATAATATGTTATTAAATTAAACAGCTTTGGAGTGTGCAAGAAATAAATTTATACAACAAAAACCAATCATTAACAATTCTGTAATCACAACAGTCACTCTATCAGTATAATCTGTGTTCCAAGAGATTATTATAGAAAATAAAAATTTAATCAGCTGGGTTGAACATTCTAGTAATGCTGTTGCTAGCAGAGGCTGGCAGTATCTCTCGTCTGTAGAAGCGTGTAAAAGTCTCTTTGGACTTCCAATTTCCTCTGGACAAAATTTCATCCAGGGGTAAGTTATCAGACCAATTTTTTGAAGATACTGCTGATCGTAGACTTCCAGGTGTAGCGGGTATACCAGCCTCTGTTAGTACAGTTTTAACCCATCCCGCAATCACAGTGCGAGAGGCCGCCTTTGCTTGTCCTCTAATATTTATAAATAAGTTTTGACAATTACCCGAATCTCTTCTATCTTTAAGAAGATCAATTAATTTTTTGACCCAAAACACAGGATCCAGATTTTTATTACTCGTATTAGGCAGTAACTTCCATCCCGATTGCCTATGAGTGTCACTATCGGTTTTAGAGCCAAATACTGGCTTTAAAATAATGTTACAGCCGTCTTCGATGCAATGCTCTGAGTCCACTAGTAGCAATGTCAGATCATGGACTCGTCTGCCTGAGCACAGGAGGAGGAGTGTTGCTGTATGTCGAGAAGTGGCAAAAGGGTTATTTTCATCTACAGTGTTTGAACTTAAAAAGGAGGTCAGGGCATCTATATTCCATACAGGAGGCCTATGGGCGACAGGCTTCTTTAAAGCAATAGACTTTAAGACGTGATTTACTAATGTATGCGAACTTATTCGTCCAGCGTCTTCGGCATTGCATAGAGTAGCCACCACCGATTTGTGAAGCAAAATAGTGTTATAAGAAAACTTCTCGACTAGATGTAGGTCCGCTAGATATCTAGCAACGATGGGCCCTGTTGGGTGAAAAGGATCCAAATTATATTTTTTAGACCAAGATACCCATCGATCCCACGCGACCTTATAGGTTTTAAGAGTCGAAGTACGCCACGAGGACTTAAGTAATTGTATTTGATCTTCATTCCAACCCGTCAAACTCTTCGACCACCCCCACACTTCCAGACTTCGAGCGCCATCTCTTGCACCTTGGGGGGTGGCAGACCGGTCGTGGTGTCTATTAGATTCTCCCTGAGATTGGTGATCGACCACGGAGCTGCTACTGCTCGAGCTTTGAGATCGGCCCGCCAGAATACCCGACTCCACCGGGGGACAATTAAAAGGTACAGCCCGGTCGCCGAGTTGAGGTGGGCCAGCACCTTGGGTATCAGATATGGTGGTGGGAACACCCACGCAAGGTGATAGTTCCACTGCCGGGAAAAGGCATTGTGGAATAACGCTTGAGTATCTGTTAGATCCAGAGACACGTAGTTGGCTACCACGTTTGCTCGACTGGACGCAAATAGATCTACTACCGGAGTGCCAAACTTGTGAAATACCTTCTCCGTGCAAGCGGGCAGAAGATGCCATTCTGGTACTAGCTTGTGTCTGGAGAGGTGATCCGCATGTCCGTTGTAAATGCCGGGTATATAATTGACTGTCAGATTTATTTGATGACAATCTAGTAAGCGGAACACTCTGTACGTTACTTCCATCAGAGGTGGCGATCTCGTGCCGCCCTCGTTCCGCAAGTGGGCCACAACTGTTCGATTGTCGCACTGGAACAGAACAGTGGACTTGCACAGTAGAGGACCGTGGGTTTCGAGCACCTTTAAGATTGCCAGCATCTCTTTTAGGTTGCAATGTAGATGTTGTTCCTGAGCAGTCCACACACCTGACACTGCGTAACCGTCCACCTGAGCTCCCCAAGCCAGATCGGAGGCGTCTGTGGTCACAAAGTGAGTTGGTGGTGGTAGATGGATTGCAGATGTTTGGTGGCAGTTGTGAAGCCACCACTGAAGATCTTCTAGGACTTCGTCTGGTAAGTGGATCTCCTTCCTGACTGGCATATTTAGAGATGCATTTAGGAAACTGAGCAGAGACCGGTAATGTAGTCTGCCCTGTGGCACCACAAAACTTGCAAAGTTTAGAAGGCCCACTAGGCTTTGTAATTCTTGCAGGCAAGCCTTGCCCAACTTCAGCCTTGCAGAGACCTTGTGGATAAGATTTCTGACCTTGACTTGCGGCAGAAATTTTTTGTTGGCCCAAGGATCCCACTGAACTCCCAGATACACAAGACTCTTTTGTGGGGATACAACGGATTTCTTTAGATTTACTTGCCACCCTAGATATTCTAGACGGTTCAGGAGCGTACGAACATGAGTTTGCAGAGTGTCCTTGTCCTGGTGAACAACCAGGAAATCGTCTAGGTAGACAATTATGCGCAGATTCTGTTCTCGCAATGTTTGAGCGACCCAGTTGCTCAGAGAAGCAAACACCTTCGGTGCTGTACTGAGGCCGAAAGGTAAGCAGGTCATTTCTAATAGCTCCCCTTGGTAAATCAGGCGCAGAAATCTTCTGTGTGCCGGAGATATTGGTAAATGAAAGTAAGCTTGCGAAAGGTCTACTTTGCAAAGCCAGTCGCCTGGCTGGAGCAACTCCGGTATACGAAATACATTTATCAGGCTGAAGGGTTCCGTGATTACATATTTGTTTAAAGCTCTTAAGTTGAATATTGGGCGGTCGGAGCCATCGCTCTTTGGCACAAGAAACATTGTTGAAAGGAAGCTCGGGGAACGTCGCACTGCTTCTAATACACCTTGGTCTTTCATCTGACTGATGAGTGCCGACATCGATTCGGACTCCTGAGTGATGTAGGGCCCTTTTCTCAGATGTGGCAACATTAGAGGTGGTTTCAGAAGAAAGGGTATGCGATACCCTGTTATTATGCGCAACAGAAAGTTTGGAGCTCCCATTTCCTTCCATCGATTGTAAAATAGTGCTAGTTGACCCGCCCTGAATTCTGTCGAGTCAGAACTTACGGTTTTTGTTCCCAGAGTTGTAGTCTGAGGAGACTCCGGGGCGTTTACGGTTTCCTTTGCCCTGACTCTGAGGCTTGTAGCTTTGGCGGCCACCCCGGGAGCGAAATGAACCTCTGTTGTTGCTTGTAGGCGCCGTGTGACGGTCACTCTGGCTGCTCTGTCGCTGAGGACGTTCATGATAGCAATCCTGCGAGGACTGGCGGTATTGATAATGTGGATGAGGCACAGAGGCGCAGCATCCATGGCTGGTACCCTGCGAGGGTCCATGATAGTGAGCCGACCCCTGCGGGGGGTGGCGTGCAGCCTTGCTTGGTCCTGCTTGCGAAGCAGAGCCACTTGTAGGTTTGACTAAGGGCATGAATGTCTTCTTAACTCCACCCATTTTTTCAAGGGCAGCGGTAAACGATTCGCTTTCGAATAAATGGCGGTCTGATGGTGGGATCTTGCGCAGCGTTGCCTTTATTAACGGATCACGAACGTGATTAGTTATTCCATCACGGCGCATTTGAATAACTTCAGCCCTGTGTCCACAGATAAGCTGCAACAAATCTGAAGACGCCTTGTGGAAAACACCTTTAGAAAAAACCTCCGTGATCTTATCCTGCAAGCTATTAAAATTTAAACCCTGTTCTGCATGAGCCCAGGATAGTAGTTCTGTCAAAATAGATGATAACGCCTGCCTTTGTTCCAGCGCACAAAAAGTAAGAGCGGCGTAAGCCTTGTCAGCATAAGCCAAATGGCGCAACTGATCATACGCACGAATCTCCTCATTAGCTTCTAGGTCAATAAAACCAGGCGTATGGCAATATGATTTCTGTACTTCAGAGTACCTGACCTCACTCCATTCACTTTTATTAAAATATTGTATATCCTGAAGGGCTTTCAATAAATTATCGGGTGCTTTAGGAACCGCAGGCTCTTTCAGTTTTGTTTCAATATCGAAATTGAACGGCAGTTGAACCTGAGTAGGATCACTCGCGCACGCGTCACTACCATCATTGTACAAGATGCCACTAACACTGTCATCAATCAACAAGTCGTTGTCTATAACTGATGCGGGCTCCGCACCGCCACATGGCACTGATGATGATAAAGTAATTTGATTACGTAAAGCACTCACCTCTCGGAATAACTTATGCATCTGCCGATTGTCTTTCCGTGATTTGCGACTATATTTGCCCCCCCTTCTTTTGTGGTGACGGCCACGTTTCTTCTTTCGGTCGGAAGAGCTCGCGGAACCCGTGGAATCACTTGCCGAAGAAGGGCTGCTACTAGATGATGAACTCCTAGCTGAGCGTGCACGTTTCCGAGAACTGGACTGAGCCGGCTTTGGCACCCGATTTCGCGATAAATCATGTCGCGGCTCCTCAACAATCGCGTTCACACATGCACTATTTTTATCTAAATCATCCATCCTAAAAGTAATCGATAAAACACAAAAATACACAGTATGATTATGGTACTTTATACTGAAGAAAGGACAATAGGTAAATGTTTCTTGAAACAAAAAGAAACCAAGAAAAATAACGTTAATATCAAATCGACTTGAAATACGAACGGTAATACCGTTTAAATTTGAAATTAACTCACGCGCGGCTGATACTTCTACTTATGGTTTAGTGAGGTGAAGACAACCGCACCCGTCGGAAAACAAGACGCCAATGGTTCGTGAATGCCTTCGAGCTTGCCGACTGCGCTCGGGCCTGCCTGGTGGGGAGTGTGCGAGCGAGACAGATATATAGGAGTGAAGAAGAAGGACATAAATAACCGGAAAACAGATAGGGCCTATCTCAAACAGTAAGCTTCAAATAACGGTCATGGATTTAATATAGAAATTTTACAAAGGGTGACACAATGGGCGGTCTCAATGTGAGTGATGTCCGAGGTAAACTTGGAGCGTATATATGAATTTGAAAAATTCCCATTGATATTTGCTTGATTTTGAACCCTGTTACGTGTGTGTCTGTAGTTATGAACAACATCTATTTATGTGGATAATTAGTGTTCTAATTATTATATTACAAGTATTGAACCCCCGGGAGGTCACGCATCTTTGTTTCAATGTGAGTGATATCCTAGATTGAACTTGAAAGTACTTACCTACATATGAATTTGAATAACCCTCTTCTTAAGCATCTTCATGCTTAAGAAGGCTAGCACGACACGTTGTATTGTAACCCCGCGTTTATAACATGTTGTGTGTCCACTGTTTCTAATTATAGTTGCACCTAAATCAAACTGTAAAGACTAGTTGTATACAAAACTTGTCAAAAATTTAAAAGTTGAACAATAAAATAATGTCTGAATGTGCTAAATTGACTTTCTTCTTTATTATATGAATAATTAGACCAGTTACGTCATGCATCCTTTCCGATTAAACCAGACCGACCTGCACCCTAATTATGTAACACACTATCTATCATAATATTCATATGTTCGAAAAAGTTGTCTGCTCAACAACGTAAATAACGCAATGAATGTTGTTGAATTATCAAAATGAAAACCATTGCTACTGATAATGTGTTACGCAATCACCCTGCAGCTTATGGCAAGTTCAACCTTGCAGACACAGAAATAGTCGAAAGTAGGTTGACGGATTTGAGGTTGAATATTGTTGAGATAATATTCAGCTACAAACTAATCAACCTTGCTAGAAGGTACCCTATAAATACACTTTTTTAGTGTCGTACAGTAAGTACCATCAAACGCACATCACGCTTTAATAACGAAAATCGCCCTTATCACTACATAGTATAAAACAAAGTCGCTTCCCTGTCTGTCTGTCCCTATATATGCTTAGATCTTTAAAACTCCGCAACGGAATTTGATGCGGTTTTTTTAATAGATAGAGTGATTCAAGAGGAAGGTTTGTATGTATAATACATGCATAATATAGCAGAGAAACACTGATAATTTTAGAGGTTTCTAATGTGATGTCGTAAATAAACACATTTTTTTGCGCTTACATTGTAAACGCTGGCTGAACCATTCAAGATAGATCAAAATAATGTACAGACGACAGCACATCAAGTTACCCCACTTTGGCCTTGAACCCGTTATGAGCATGAACCGCGAGAATCGTGCGAAAGAGATAAATAGCTTTTGTCTGTTATTACTTATAATGTTTCGTGCTGCAGCGCTGCGCGGCCTGTCAGTGCGTACGTGACCGTGGTTGAGTACGCCCGCGTCGTCGGTGCGTCGTCGGCGCGTGGTGTACACGACGATGCGCGCTTACGCAACCACCGTCACATCCTACAGAATAAGATACTGTGTGATAAGAAATAGCGTAGCAGGTTGAATGCTTGAATCCAATCGAAATAATGCTATGGTAATATAACAGACGGTCCGCGCAATGCCTAAAATACTTATGAAAGCTTATACTAATCAATATTTTTTTATTTAAATGATCTTTTACTTAATCCGTCGTTCTTACATATTTGTTGGAAAATTACAATAAATTAAGTAGCGAAATTTCGCGCTTATTGTTAAGCAGACAGGTAGGTATAATCTGATATGAGAAATTCTTTTGTATTATTACAAGCTTTTATTTAGTTTCACCTGTCCCGTTGTCTGTCTGTCGGTCTGTAATCATATCTTGCAAGTTAAATTTGATCCACTTCCCGGTGTCCGATTGAGCTGAAATTTTGCATGCATGCATAAATCGGATGAGAATGCAATATTATTATGACATAGAGCTGATCTGATCATGGAGCTGGAAGGTGGCCATAGGAACTCCGTAATTAAACGACGCAACCCCATCGAGTTTAGGCTCGTTTAATTTGTCTTGACGAGTACTTTGATACCACATGGTAACCAGGGTCTGATGATGGAGCTGGAAGGTGGCCATAGGAACTCCGTAATTAAACGACGCAACCCCATCGAGTTTGGGCTCGCTTAATTCGTCTTGACGAGTACTTTGATACTATATGGTAACCAGGGTCTGATGATGGAGCCGGAAGGTGGCTATAGGAACTCCGTAATTAAACGACGCAACCCCATCGAGTTTGGGCTCGTTTGATTCTTCTTGACGAGTACTTTGATACTATGTGGTAATTAGGATCTGATGATGGAGCTGGAAGGTGGCTATAGGAACTCCGTAATTAAACGACGCAACCCCATCGAGTTTGGGCTCGCTTAATTCGTCTTGACGAGTACTTTGATACTACATGGTAACCAGGGTCTGATGATGGAGCTGGAAGGTGGCCATAGGAACTCCGTAATTAAACGACGCAACCCCATCGAGTTTGGGCTCGTTTAATTCGTCTTAACGAGTACTTTGATACCACATGGTAACCAGGGTCTGATGATAGAGCTGGAAGGTGGCCATAGGAACTCCGTAATTAAACGACGCAACCCCATCGAGTTTGGGCTCGTTTGATTCTTCTTGACGAGTACTTTGATACTATATGGTGACCAGGGTCTGATGATGGAGCTGGAAGGTGGCTATAGGAACTCCGTAATTAAACGACGCAACCCCATCGAGTTTGGGCTCGCTTAATTCGTCTTGACGAGTACTTTGATACTACATGGTAACCAGGGTCTGATGATGGAGCTGGAAGGTGGCTATAGGAACTCCGTAATTAAACGACGCAACCCCATCGAGTTTGGGCTCGTTTGATTCTTCTTGACGAGTACTTTGATACTATGTGGTAATTAGGATCTGATGATGGAGCTGGAAGGTGGCCATAGGAACTCCGTAATTAGACGACGCAACCCCATCGAGTTTGGGCTCGTTTGATTCTTCTTGACGAGTACTTTGATACTATATGGTAACCAGGGTCTGATGATGGAGCTGGAAGGTGGCTATAGGAACTCCGTAATTAAACGACGCAACCCCATCGAGTTTGGGCTCGCTTAATTCGTCTTGACGAGTACTTTGATACTACATGGTAACCAGGGTCTGATGATGGAGCTGGAAGGTGGCCATAGGAACTCCGTAATTAAACGACGCATCCCCATCGCTTGCCAAGCGTGTTACATTTTGATGGTATAATTAAGAACATTTAGCACCTTCTTTTTCCTCTTACTATCATAATGTAACACGCTTTTATTTATAAAATCGGGATTTCTTTTTAGAGTTAATTTATTATTAACTTTTTAGTTCATTTTACTAACAAATAATAAAAGCTTGTTTTTAAAAAAGGCTTTTTTTTCTTTAATTTTATTTTAAATTCAATCAGGTTGGTTAATTACCTACTTACTAGCGGGCTGGCGGTCAGTAACCTCTTTTGTTCGCGCGGCGGGTGTAGCTGGAAATCCCATGCAGCAAAAGTCCTTTTGTTTGTAGATATTAGCTAAATAGATATTTTAGTAGGTAAGCGTGAGTTCATTTCGGAGTTTTTATGGTTTTGTTATACTTAGTGATATTCTGAGTAGCGCATTGAGAGTGAATAACTACGTGTGCAAATATTTTCAACAATACATGAATATAAACTATACATACGTGTCTAGATCTCTTTACGATGGCCTATAATGAGGAAATGTAGTTAACGGAATTACCTATCTACCGGAGTTTGCTGTTACATGCAAATTCAACCTTATTCCGCTAGGAATAAGATACGATTTCAAAGGTTATGAGTATTCAAATAAAATTCTCATCTATTATTATCGTTACTTTGTTACATCGTAAATATTTTATAAATGATAATAATATGAGTTTATTTTTTTGTTATTTGTTTTTTAAGACGGTTGCCGCACACTAGGAATTTCTCCTATATTGTATGCGTTTACAAACATTTAAACTCACATACACAAACAGCCAGACCCGGAACAACTACTTGTAGGTCATACAAATATTTGTTCCGTGCGGGAATCGAACCCGCGACGCGCAGCGCAGCAGTCAATAGCTTAACCACTGCGCCAACCGTGCCGTCAAATCGTCGTGTTTGTTATTCCTATGGGAAATCTGGTGAAGCCATATAAAATGCAAAAGTGAGTTTGTTTATTTGTTACGCTTTCAGTTTTCACGCAGTGGTGTAGCTAGCCGTAATGGGGCCCCATATCAAAATATCTTGGCGGGGTCTTTTGCAAAAAGGACGGTGACGTTTTTATTTTTTTAAGTAAGTAAATATCCCCTGCTTTTGGTGCCTTAACTACACAGCCTATCATCATGGAATTTTGCATAACTACCTATCAGAAAAGGACATAGGATAGGTTCCTACGGGAACGCATGTGAAACCGCGGGAAAAATATCAAAATAAAATGCGGAATAACAATCTTAATATTTTTATTTTTCAACATTAATATAATTGAAACCTTAAAAACAAATATGGTTACAACAAAATTTATAAAACCAAATTATACAATAGATTAAAAAGTTTCTGTAACCTATTATGTCAATAAAGAATTATTACTTAATATTATTTTAAAGTCTCTGACGCAACTCGGGACCCTTCGGGCCCCGGACCTTTGGACGGCGTTATTATAATAATAATAATAATAAGTTTATTTTCAAATCATTTTAGCTTACATTAATATCGAGGAGTCTCCATTTAGGCATAGAAGATGCCTGTAGTTGAAGGCTTTTTATTATTATTATTATATAGATTAAAAACAAGTACTTACATAATATAAATTTTTTAATAGCTTTTATTTTTATTGATATTTGTAACAAATTAATTATATAGTTACATCTACTAATGGCTGCTAAACAAAATCAAAAATGCTGCCGCCACAGAAATCTAAATAATAAGGCACTAGAAATGCTATCTACTATCTTTTAATACCGGGACGCATGTCAGTTCGCGGCTACCAACACATAGACAAACAATAAATACACAATTACGCCTACACATGTCACTAGCATTGATGCAACAAACATTAAACTTTAAGCTATGGCGTTAAGCAATATTTTATAAAAACGCAAAATCTCAGGAGTCGTGGCCACTCGAGCCAATAATGCACACTTACTTACTAATAGTGCAGCGCAACGCTCGTATCGATAACTTTCCGTTGAGCGTCGTTGTTCGCCCAGAAGTCTTGCAACTATAGATAACTAATTTTAGTTAAATTTAAAATTTAAATTGAATTAATTTACCTAAATTTCCTTTTGTTTTTGTATTTATTTATACAGTTGGTAATTAAGCACAAATATAAGTAGGTGCGGATGACTTTTTTTTTTCTTCTTTTTTTTAACATTTTGGTAAGAAATAAAACATACAAGGTGTAACTTAAATAACGCACAACCTCTTAAGGGGTCATTGTACTCATCATTATGAACAACTTTTACTATGGGACCAAACCTGAAATCGCGAAAAAAAAATCAGCTGTTCCCTACATTTATGTTCGCATAACTCGTCAAAATGTAGGGAACAGCTGATTTTTTTTTCGCGATTTCCGGTTTGGTCCCATAGTAAAAGTTGTTCATAATGATGAGCACAATGACCCCTTAAGAGGTTGTGCGTTATTTAAGTTACAACTTGTATAGAAGATGTAATAAGTAAATAAATATTAAACGAAAGATCACAAATCATTCCCATTTCGGTAAAACTAGGTAAGCCAAACATAATAAATTATCGATACAAAACAGTAGTGGCACGTCACTAATCGGCGCTCAACTCATGCGGCCGTGTTCCTGGAAATTTACGGAGTGGCGAAATTCTTTATTGCGCATGCCTATAATTCCATTGCTGCTTTTAGCAGTTGTAATCGTAGATATGAACAAGCTTAAGCATCAATGGTTATTGAAATGAGAAAACAATTCGATTTTCTGCGACAATCGTAGTACTGCCGTGCGATTCTGTAACCATCTCAACGTGAAAGCTTGGGTGAAGTGAGCGTGGAGTGAGCTGTCATTCGCTAGGGATTAACACTATTAAGTGCTCACTTCACTTATGAATGCACGGTGAGATTTTTACAGAATCGACCGGCTGGTGATGAATAATTTTATTTGAGTATATTTCATTATAAAAACATTATTTAAAAAAAAATGGTATTTATTTATGAAATGCTAATCCCTTTATTTGAAAAGTTACATGTTGTGGAAGAATTTCCGCGGTTGGATACGCTGCAAAACACCATTTTTACGCCTTTGCGTCCGAAACAAATGCTCCACGCGCACTTGTGGCGTACGAGTCACATGTGCGGCGACAAGGTCACGGACCTTTACGACTTCTACTGCCTTATTATTTAGATTTCTGTGGCTGCCGCCAAACAAAAGCATGCTTTTACCTAACAATGGGAGGGCACGACCTTCGGGAAACGGATTCGCTTCATTTTTTGGTTAGGCCTCGAAGGCGTAACTTACGCCTTCGAGGCCTAACCGCTGGGCAATTGTGATGAAAAATATGGAGATAGTTTGAAGCCTGGGAAAGGACACTAATTGCCTAAATTATTTTTAATCAAAAACATTGTTCACTCTTGCTCAGAAAGTCGTAATTAAAACATTTTAACAATCCATGAAATCTCTTGTTGAAATCTCCATTACTGCATTTTGAATCTCGGTCTATAGCGGAACGAGTGGGAAATAAAAAGTTCCAATCGTCACCACTGGGGAGACACGAAACTTTTTTTTTCCCGCTCGTACCCAGTGGGGACGACCGGGTGGGGACGACCGGGAATAACGATAAATAAAAAGTTACTTACATAACTTAAACTCTAATAGCTATAGATAATGTAAAATTTAAATATACATACTTTTATTTCTTTTGCATATTATCTACTAATTTATAAACTAATATAATAAAAAGACGATTGTTTGTAACAGATAAACTAAGATATACAACGTGTAACGTTAAATGCGCAAAACCTGACAATAGTTTGATCAGAATAACGAGCAGAATTAATTGAACCACTTTTTAATATAGGTCACTTTTTTCAAAAAATCTTCATTAAAAACGTTGCCGTGTCTATTTCTTAATAGGTCAAGCAAGCCAGGGTCAGCGCGGCGCAGCGGCCCGGTGACGAGTCCTCCCTCGATAAAGCGTCGTCGCAGACGCAAGAAACGATCAGAATGGCCAGTAAAACCAAAACAGCTCATAAAACCTTCACAATTTTTTTAATGACTTATTTTCTCTCTGAAATAGGTCAAATGAATTAAAAATCAGTTGGGGTGTCTGAGGTTTTGCGCATTTAACGTTACACGTTGTATATATTTTTAACCCGTTTCCACCTACCACCGGTCCCTGAGACTGCAACGGCAACTAGCAAATAAAGGATAAGGTAAGTTTACTTTCATTACACACACGCATTTTGTGACTACTGTTTTTTCCTAAATAAAGTATGTGTAGAAAAGGTATATAGGATGACTGGTAATTAGTGACCGATACTTAAACACATGATTCTACTCATTACAACAAACAAGTTTTATAATGGGACAGAAAGTGAAATGACGAAAAAAAAATCAGCTGTTCCCTACATTTTGACGACTCGTACGAACATAAGTGTAGGGAACAGCTGATTTTTTTTTCGCGATTTCGGATTTGGTCCGATAGTAAAAGTTGTGTGTAATGTTGAGTACAATTATGTGTTTAAGTATCGGTCACTAATTACCAGTCACCCTATATGTATAGACGTGCAGTCCTTTGCAGATACGATTTTTTGCAGGATCCCGTTTAGTAGTGTACGTGTTTAAATATACATATTCACACAAACGTCCCGTTTTCCGGATTCTATAAACAGGATGCTTGTGTGAATATATATATAGATTTAAACACGTACACTATTAAACGGGATCCTGTAAAAAAACCGTACCTGCAAAAAACGGGATCTTACCGTAGGAAAGGGCCACATCGAAATATTTGAATGCAAAAAAAATACGTTGCGGTCTCCAGGACCGCGGTGGTAGGTGGATAAGGGTTAATATTTTCACCACTAGTATGCTACATTTGTAAGCGTACTCTCTTTTACTCGTATTATACTATTTTCAAAAATAGACGTGATAGTAATATAAAATCACAGTAATAAAAAATAAAGACACAATAATAAATCAGATTCAGTAAAATTTAACTGGCAGTTCGTATAGTGTATTCAGTTCCGATTTTAAATCTTTTGAGAACAATGCTTTGTTTTGGGAAAAGGATAGGCAGATGATGTTTTAAAATATGTTTTTGCGGCACAACAACCAGGGTCTGACTTATTTTTAATGGGCGACTTAGGTTCGTCCTTAGATATTCTTACTTGTAACTCTCTTTTCTTTTTCTCACATTCCTCTTCTTCAGCACCCATCATTTCTTCAATGCTAGTGTCTGAATTATAATTTTTATCTCGACTATTACAAGGTCTCACGAATTTACGCTTCTTTGAAATATGTAAAATCGATTAACTCCTATCGAAAAAAAAAAAAAAATCTTTATTCTTATCTTCCTGATATTCTTGTTCTGGTAATAATGCCTGACTACGTTCAGAAAAAAATTCGTCTCCTTGCTTATTATTTACAAATAATACGTTTATTCATCATCATCTTCCTGCCCTTGTCCCATTTTATTTGGGGTCGGCGCAACACGTCTTTTTCCATTCTTCCCTGTTAGACGTCATGGCATCATTTACTCCTTTGTCTTTTATATCATTCTTCACACCATCCATCCATCTTTTCTTTGGCCTTCCTCTCCCTCTCCATCCATCATCAAATAATACGTTTATTAATACAAACAAATTACCTAATACAAGTAAATTTACAAAAATGTTGACGACCCCCGAACATTTTTACTAAAATGAATAAATCCTACCTTGTGATGCCATATTTGCGTAGAATACCAACGAATGCGAATCGAAGCACACAGAAAACTTTTTCTCACGGCGAAATACACATAAAACATCACAGGTGCCGCTCTAGGTGCGTCATCCTTGATGTATAGGCCCGTGACGCGCCTGGCACGTCATCGTCCAATGTTCGGGGCCTGGCTAAAGTATGCATGAAAATGATGGTGGCAATGAGTCTGTTAAAGTTTACTAGCTGGCATAGAACAATAACTTCATGAATGAGTGTTTGATATGGGTAATCCCAAATTAGTTACTTTTTTTATTATTTAGTTACTTTGAAACATTAATGTATTAAAAATCCAAGATACACAATCGGCGTCTCAAAATCGTCCCCATGAAATACGTGCACATTTGACAATTGTGCACTTCTTTTGAAATAGTCTCGCACCAACCGCGTTACTACATGGTCGTTAAAAATGCCGAAGTGTTCGCTGAGAAATTGTAAAAATATAGCTTCTAGAACGATAAAAAAGGATGGGATTTCGTATTTTCGATAAGTAAAAGACTTGATTGAATTGTTTTTGTTTTTATGGCCTTATTTACAACGCATTGCGTGATTTTGATTTAATTTGTCTCAAAACTTCACTCTGCAGCCCAAGTATAATACGGCAAATTTCAAGGGCCGCTTAGTCAGAGTTAGAACTATGTATAATAGCTTACCACATTTTTAGTCGCGTTATAAAAATGACCCTGTTCGTTATCGATGGAGTCGATTTTTTTTTGTAATACAATTTTTTTTAATTAATAAGTTTGAACTATTTCGTGTAAAAGTTTATAAGAATATTTAAACGTTATACATAGGTATATTATATTAGGTATTTGTATACTATACTATAGTTTTCCTATATATTTATGTTATCCCATAATAGGGAAGATGGGAGGTCGAAAAAAGGACGATTTTTTGAAGTTTTCGTAAATATTATATGAATTAATTAGGTGACTACTATTGTTAGCGACATCGGCATGCTAATAACAGGAGTCGCCATATTGAAAACTTAAAAATCCCTTAAACAAAAAATTTAAATAAATAATTTTACCAGATAATCTTTGTTTAAGTGATGTTAAAATTAAAGTATAAATATGTATTTAAACTCAATTTATAAACTCGTGAAAACGAATACCTACAATATCTTCAGAAAATAAAAAAAATATAAAATTATATTCCTCTCCACTCCATGCCCTGTCCTACTGGCTAACTTTGGTCGTAAAATTTTATTGCTTTTTGTAAACTGCCTTGTAAAAAGAACTTTAAGGAATGGGCATAAGGTTGAACTTGCAATAAATATGTTTATAGTATAACTATAACTACCTAGACACAATTACCGAGTGTTTGGCGACAGTTTTGAGTGTTACTTTTGTTCGAGAATGTGCATCTAGGGTTTTTAATACATGAATGCTTCGAAAACATTTTTTTTTCCAATTTACGAATTATTTTAACCTATCATAATTGATATAATTAATGGGCACTAGCCCTACCCGTGTGTTAAATTAATGTCACTATTGTAGCGCCACGTTGTATACTTAACAATAGATATATAATATGTATGTAAATATATTTAATATTTGGTCGAACCACCTTGCGCGTCTAAAACAGCGTCCAGCCTGTCCTTCATGCCGGCCACCATGTTCCAGCAGGTGTCCGTGCCCCTGAGACCCTAAAACAAAGAAAAATTTTGTCAATTTCAATACTAATAAGAAGATTCTTTCTATTTCTTAAAGCCGTGGACCGAATTACATAATTCAAACGGGAATCTCAGTTTTGAACATAATCCTGTCATTTGACTAAAATCTCGCAAATATTCCTATATACAAAAAAAACCTCGTTTTCAAGTTACGTAATTATTTACAAATAGCATCCGCCCGCAACTTCGTTTGCGTAGAATTCGGAATTCCCGGCGTTTAAAAATATGTTGCTAATAATGCAGGGCCGTAGCACGGTAATATTATAATACAGTACTCCAACTTCATACAAACGGACGAAACGCGAGATATACCTACGCGCCTCGATCTCGGCGTGCGCTCGGTGCGCAGACCGTCACGGCTGTACCGCAGTGTCGAACGGACGGTGTGTTGTTTTTTTAACAATAACCGCGCGATTTTTTCTCTAATAGATAAGTATGGATATGGATAAGTATTTCCTTTTATCTCACGAAAAAAAAGGTGTTTGGATTAATAAATAAAGCGAATAGAGTAACGGAAAGTTATTGAGACGAGTGAAATAGGTAGTTATATGCGGTTCTGAATGAATCATGATACGGTAGGTACCTATCTACTTACGCTTGTGTTAAAACTTCGGTGCATGTGTGTTTTGTTAGTTTGCATAATTCAAAGTAAAGACGTGGTATTTTATTATTAATAATATTTGTTTATTATCTGTGTGTATGAATAATACTAGAAAAAAAATGAAATCTACCAATCAAAAAACAACACGCATTTTTATTGAACACTTCCTATTCAATATACAAAGTATTTCATTTATTTATATAAAAAGGATATTTACAATCACAAAACTAAATAGAAACAGAAAGTAGGCAAATGTAATTAAAATGCTGGAGACGGGCAGCCCTAACGCATGTTTACGTACCGCGCGGCTGTAGGCATTTATTTCTATCATGCGGCCGAGTTACACTACTGTATTATAATATTACCGTGGCCGTAGCCTGCATTGTGGGGCAATGCCCTACCTTCAAGCACTAATGCCCTACCTTAAGAAAACACCATGAACTAAGTTATGACGGAAAAAAAAAAATACTAGCTTATAATGACATCTAAATTATTCCGAATTAACCATGGCATTTTACAATCATAATATACATAAATTCTTTATTCTGCTCATAGATGGCATTTGAAATATGTGTGCAAGATTTGTTCAATTACAGTCTATGGAACGGGAATCACTTAGCCTCTAAAATCCTAAGGACTGTGTTGGTCCCATAGTAAAAGTTGTTAATATTGATGGGTAGAACACCCCCTTAAATTTTAAAGTCAGCCTGTATATCATCGCCGACAATTAATTATTAACTGACAAAAGTTAAGAAAGCCAAAAATCGATTGACTAAACAATAAACAATATTTATTTGTTCTAGACTTAAACCTATTACAAGTTTTGAACCTTATTAAATTAAGCTATTGTAGTTCTATGGCAAGATACAAGACAAAATGCAACTGGGCTTAAACTAGGAGGACTCTTGTGCTATAAGCACCAGTTACTTCCGCCACCACCGTGATCGAACTGCTATTACAAGTTTGGTGCGGTGCAAACTAGAACAGATCAAGTATCATTTTTACTTCCGCCCTACCTGTAACACCAGCTGCCCTACCTTAAATTCAATTCTAGCTACGGCCCCGTAATAATGTAGCTACTGTAATTGGTTTATTTATATATGTATAGAAAGACAGATTAGGTAGGCTTAATACATTCCTGTCTGTGAAACCATGGAAATACACCAAAATTTCAACCCAATCGGTCAAGCCGTTTAGTAGTTGACATACCACAGCAGCGCCACCTTCCGGATCCAATTGTATTTTTAAAATAATCCAGGAAACCATCGAAATACATACCCATATAAAATTTGAACCCAATCGGTTCAGTCGTTTAGAATTTATATGAAAAAGATAAGTATGGAAGGATAATTCACACTACCCGTTGTCCTATTACCCGTTTTCCCATAAGAATGAAGCATTTTCCCACAATAAAAAGTAGCCTATGTTCATCAGGGATAATTTCGGCTTCTAATAGTAAAACAAATTTTCAAATTGTTCCAGTAGTTTCGGAGTCTATTCAATACAAACAAACAATCAAATCTATCCTCTTTATAATATTAGTGTAGATTATTCTTGAACATTAAAATTCTCAAATATTCTACGTTAATAAGTATATCAGATTCATACGAATACGAAAACTAACAATAAATTAACACTAATTAGAACAATACAAAACACTTTAATTAGATATTCAAATCTTAATAAAACAGTAATAGTCCGTATTGACTCCCACATCATTTACTTTAAAATCCAATCATTACCTACTGGATTAACTTTTGTTTAGAAAGTATCATGACAAAATGGAATCAAAAACAATAATTCATTGAATTCTGTTTACTTAAGTATAACCCTGAATTTGAACTTTCACTTACGATACTTACTATGCCTTCTCTTAGCTTAATTCGAAAATTCTATAGAAAAACACCATTGACACATTTTTTCAATACTTACTAGCCTTTGTTTGTTTAATTTAAAAATTGTATTTACAAAAAATATTACTCACCGGTTATATCCGTCATCTCGATATCAATCGAAGCGCTGCCTTTGAATTTGCGCCAACTAAGGCGCCGTAATATTATAAGAACCGCACGTATTATTAATTAAAACACAACAACAGTAACTAATGAGACACAATTACTTTTTCTATTGTTACCGAACTTTAAATTTCTCGAAAACACAGTACTACGACTCCAAAGTCCAACTGACTGACGCAACTGACGTTCACGTAATGGATGGATAAACGTCAACGTCAAATGTCAACTCGGAAGCGGTGGCGGATGCGCTGATTGGCTCAATTATTAGTCTGTGCAACCATTGGTCAATTTTAGAAACGTTGAAAACTCCACCAATCATGCACAGGATACTTTCTTTCTAACACTATATGGCGCGTTGTAGTTATAGATATGTATTAGAGTTTACCGTGATGTGCTGGCGTCTGTACTACAGTATTGTACACCTTAAAAAGTTCTACAAAAAAGTCCGCGATGGTATATGTCTATCTCTTAGGGATAACCCACAATAACGATTTTTTATCCTATACTTTTTACGAGAAATAATGGCTCTAAAATTATCAGTGTTTCTCTACTATATTATGCATGTATTATACATATAAACCTTCCATCAAAATCCGTAGCGTAGTTTTCAAGATCTAAGCATACATAGAGACAGACAGACAGCGGGAAGCGACTTTGTTTTATACTATGTAGTGATCAGTATTGCACCCGTGCGAAGCCGGGGCGGGTCGCTAGTACCATACAAAATAAAGCCGCTGTAGTATCACACTGTATCCAATGACTGTGCGTACGAGTTGATAAATATGTGTCCACAAAATATAGCAGACACGACGTTCACGATACAACGCTAATCAGACTGCTTCAATTTACCGCTCTATGTAGGTATGTATGTATGATTCTCTTAACTTTGCTCATTTAATTGTCACTTAAAGACGGCAGTCAGTCTCTTCAACAGTCGATCGGTGCGCGCTTCTCGTTCCTTATAAGATCATTATTTTGATGACAGAAATTAGATCGACTCAAATAAGACTAGACTGTTTCCATATGATGTGTGTATTGTGAAAAAAGAAACAGTAGAAAAGGTAAGTTCGGTGGCAGTTCCACATTAAAATATTTAATTACTAAATAACAAAAATAATAATAGTAGATTATTCGCTAACGGGATAAAGTAGTGTCTCGTCTTATTGTTGCGGGTGCTATTTTGAATCCTGCCGTGCGCTTCTGTAACCATCTCACCGTGAAAACTTTGGTGAAGTGAGCGTGGAGTGAGCTGTCATTCGCTAGGGATTAACACTAATTGTTCACTTCACTTATGATTTCACGGTGAAATTTTAACAGAATCGACCGGCTGCACCCGAATTGCGTAACACACTATTAGGGCTCTTTCCCATGGCCAGAATCCGTTTTTGTTGTGTAATGTTGTTGAACTGTTAAAACGAAACCCATCGCTACTGATGGTGTGTTACGCAATTACTCTTCTGAGTGCAGTGAGGGATTCAAGCTCGCCCAAGACGAAGACACCTTTATCCCCGCGGAGAATACGCTACTTTTCGTACCTACTGCGAGGTAATAAAATCCAATTCGATTATGGAATTAGTAGTTGATGATCCGCTCGCTGTTTTCCTTCTTTTTAATACGTAAACTTCATGCAATTAAAAAGTGTTTTTTTTAATTCCATACAGAAAACAGACAAAAATTAAAAAAAAATGTTTTTTGTTAAAAGTACTGTTTAGACTTTCATAAGCATTTACTAAAAAGCTGTTATTTTGACATTACAAACGAAACATTTTTTTTTTTTCGCTGAGAAATGACATTACGCATCTCCGCTCGTCGGGGGACGGAACGGAGTATGTGGGACTCCCTTCCAGAGTGGCAGTATACCCACTAAAACTCAGCGGTGTTCCCTCATCGCCGTGATGGGGGGGTCATGGGAATCCGGCTCAGCCTTTGCATCCACAATCCCCCCGGCGCATGCCCGCCTAGCTGGAAGTTAACCTACTCATCTTTTTCTGTTACAACTAGGGCTGCCAACTTTTTTTGAGACAAATTACGTATCAAAATTTTGATATAAATAAATAAATAATTCGTTTTTTTACTAAATTTATGGACGATCTGTTTCTCCCTTCTCACCACTGCAGATTTATTACCGAAAAAACTTCGTGAACGCTGAAGTGGCCGGAACAGAGTAAATAAGAAATATTTGGTTTTTATATTTGGTACTTAAGCTATCAGATGCATTTTTAAGTAAGTATAATATATTGCCATTTGTCTTCACAACTGGTTTGTGTTAAACATAACTATATATTTTCTCTGAAAATTCTTTATTTTTATGAATAGGTTTTCTTTTTGATTTATAAGTAAGTACCTATCGATAAAAAGTTCATATGAGTCTCGTTTTACGCATCGCAAAAGATTAGAAATAAGTGTTTTCACATACATTACTTTTATGCAAAAGTATAAAGTATATTTATCGAAAATAAAATAGGATACTTTATCATAAAGTAAGCAACCCTAATTACAACGGACTTTAAGTAAGTACATATATCAAAATAAAAAGTCATTTATTTAAACTAGGCTGAGAATCAGCACTTTTCGAACGTCAAAATATAATATAATATTATGATCCAAACGTGATAACTAGCAGGACTCGTATTTAGTATCGATACTCGTTATAGTAACACCAATGTTCCTTGAGTGATACAACCCTAGCAATGGCAGCCATTTTGTGAGACAATATGAGTTGTAGGTATGCACCTTTTTTTCGTAGGTATTTCCCGTCCATATGATTTTCTATGTCTATGGGTATGCATGACATACAATTTGACGTTAGCGAGCAGTTAGTGTGAAAAAAATATTAATAATTTTTGTTATTATGTTTTAAAAGAAAAATCTTGTCTTGCATAATTGTTATTATATTATTATTTCTGCTGTTTGAGTTCATAAATCTCTCATTCACAAAATTCTGTGGTTCACAGAAAATATTTTTGAATGCATGGATCTATTCTTTAACACTCAGATACTTTTTAACTGACCTTTTTCAGTTATATCTAACTAAGTATTTAAATAGACAGGCTTCAGCCAATCTGTTTAAATATTTAATATGGTGACCTTGCGTGATACATTGAATAGGTACTAGATATTTAATTAAATGTGCTTTATTTATTTAAATTTTAGCTGCAAAATGGTCCACGCGATTGATATAACAAACATCCCGATTGGTGTCGAAGGCGTCGTTCACTCAGTAAGTTATATTTTTATTGATATTAATTAATATTTATTAGCTTTGCTGCTTAGCTTATATTATGTACAGTCGAACGCAAAAATATGTGAACATTTAGCGAAATTCTAAACCGATTTCCTCCTAAAGTATTGATGCTGTGTATCTAGCTGTGCACTCTTGCACGTAGATAAGTTTTTTTTTTGGTAAATTGTATTACGTTCAAACAGATAAACCGACTCGACGATACTATCCTAAAACATATATTTTTGTCATTGACTGTACCTTACCTACCTAGGTACCTAATACCTACCTGCTTGTAATAAAATAATCAATCACGATTTGATTATTTATCGATTAATCTACCTACATGTTGTTCATAAATATTAAATATTACTAACGCCGTAATTGTATGCACTTACAATTTATTTATTTTGTAGATTAGTGGAGCTTTGCATATTTACATTTTCATTGGAATTTCCACTGTAGGTGTTTAGTATGTTCCGCAAAGTAGAGCCGCAAACAATAAATGCATTTATCATCAGATTATCACGCGTATTGTGATTTAACAGCCTTTGCGTACATGTGCGTGGATAATATTCTAGCTACCTGTCTCTTCTTACACGTATTGGAGGTGAAAATGAAGAATGGAAGTGAATTCTATGATATAATTGTAACACATATATTATAGTTTCAAATAAGGTACACTATCTAGCGCCTACATATAATTAACAAGGAAAGACAAAAAAGACTAATCCAAACAGAATTCCAAAAGCTGGAGGTGCTTCCTGAAGCTGGAGGACATGCTTAGCCATCAGTGATGAATCTAAATCAAGGAAATTCAATGTCATGTGTCGGATAAGATAACTGTTCTTAGAACATCTAAATGGTGAGGTGAGAGGCTATGGTGCACATAAAACTGCCCGAAACTGTCAAATTTTTCCAATCAACTTTGAACCTTAATTATACTTTAGCGATAAAGTTGAAAATCTATTAAAGAAATTTGACAGATTGTTACTACAATCGCACCTATTCACAATTTATTTATGTGCAGACGCCAACACATCAAGCTACTGCTTGATGTGCATCTGCACATAAATCAATTGTAAATACCAGAAACGAACAGTCCGATCGCTAGTAGTACCCGGTCCAAATGCAGTGTTAATCTTTTTAGCCGTTTCTGTTGAAGAGACTTTAAGTCGATGCTCATGTAGCATAATAGCTCGCAGTTGACGCTGATCCATTTTCACTAAAGACTAATTATTGCGTTGCGTCCACGCCTATTTATACCCTCACCATAAAATATACTCATCCTTACTAGAAAGATCTAGAACTTTCTTGAATTCACTTTAGTTTAAATACGAGAAAATTCGAGAAAAATAAAATATGGCAAGAACTTATGAGACAACCTAATATTTATACTTAACTAGCTTTTGCTCTCAGCTTCGTCTGCGTGGAGGTTGGAAATTATCCCATGGGAACGTAATACCTGGATAAAGTTATGTCCTATGTCGTGTCCATGTCATGGTCTACTTGTGTGCCAAATTACATCAAATTCCATTCAGCCTTTAAGGCGTGAGAAGTTGCAGAGAATCATTTTGAAGGATATTGCTAATCCATTGCTTCATATGTTCGAAAAATTTGTCTGCACAACAACGTAAATAACGCAATGAATGTTGTTGAAACGGTCAAAATGACAGCTATTCCTACTGTTAAAGTGTTATGCAATTACCTTTCTGGTTTAATACCGAAAGGGGAATTATTAACCGGGTGAATAAATAATAAGTATATGGATGACTGTTAATGAGATACTTAAATACTAAACAGAGCGGCGTTAAATTATGTTTGGGAACAATGAACTTAACTAGCGATAATTATGAATGATTAAAATTCATAAAATGAGCTACTAGCAGTCGGACACAGGTAATCTAAGCTAGGAACTAAAATTCCAAGTGTCCGAATGAAATACTAAGTTGGGCGAACGCCGAATACTAAATTGGGCGGTCCTAAAACCAAATCGGGGCACCCCGACTCGACGTAGTCTTTTAGTTGCTACCCCTCGAGTGAATATAAAAATCGGGAGGGGCGAAGGGAAACCAGCCCCCGCCCGCTGTGACAAAGCATAGGCATCCCTGCGAGCCGTAACGGCTGAGGGCAGCGGGCCGAAGCCGCGGCGGTGGGCATGGGTGCCTATCCTTTGTCACGTAAGAGCGACGGGACTGCACTTCCCGCAGCGCCGGAGACGTTGCAGAAGCATCTTTGTTTTCACAGCAAGTGTTTTGAGGTTAAATGAGGTTGAATGTAATGTGAGCTGCAAATTTTTTACTGAAATAGTTTATTCGCTTAAGAATTATTATAGTGATCGTTCTGAATAACTCGTGTTTCAAATACGTATTTTTAAGTCGCCGTTTTCAATATTTGTGTTCGCCCTCAGTCTTTCGCCAACTTATTATTTCAGTACGCCATAATCAGTACAGTTTGACACCCTTGCTTTGAATTTATATTCGATCGTTTAAATACTAGCCTTAAATAAACTCTTTCACGCTTGTGACCCTTTTACAGACATTGGCAGAGGTGTTATAAAAGTCGTATTTCGTCAGTAGAGCGATTGTCTTGTTGCTACCGAACGAAGCTAATTGTATGCATTCTATTTATGGGATGTTGGCGATGATAATCGAGCCAATTTACTATAGAACTAATTCAATAATGTAGAAGAAGTCATTTAGTGTTTGTTTATAAACACTCATTGCATTCTCGGTGAACGGTTGAACATTATTTGTTAATTCTTCACAGAATTACCATTTTTGAACTTTGTTCAAACCCTTCCGTAGTGTCAGTGAAAATTATTAGGTACTTATTTACATTAAAACTCCTATTCTAGTGAGTGCCCTATCAAGTTTTTGACAGACTTTCTGCACAGGATTATTATACCCTTTTAAAGTGAACTAAGTATATTAACTATTTTAGAAGATATTTTCCAAGTGCTACTGAAAATTACTTTTTGTAATTTTGTTGAATGAAAATTCAGGTAAGCATTACAAAATGCTTCATTCATCTTTTTAATTTTTCAAGATTAAAACTGGTTTTACTATATCTCCCACAGTAGTATATAGTCACGGATATGGTTCTCTATATCCGTGACTTCTGACTGGTCAGTTTTCTGTTCTGCGTCACACCGTTAAACTGCAAGCAATGCATTTCATTCGCTGCAACAATAGCACACGTGGCGATAATTTCCCCATTAAACCTCTCAGTTCCGAGGTATAACCTTAGACATGAGTCAGTGCCAGTGTTCATACAGTATAGTTATCACTAAGGTAGGACATTCTTACATATAGCAGCGAAACTAAGATTATGAGTTTAATCTTAAGTATTGTTAAGACACCTCACAGCTCGTCAATTATTTTCTACATGTCGAAATCGCCTCGTCAAACGTTTCGAATCAACATGCAAGCATTGCATGTTGATTCGAAACGTTTGACATTGAAGTATTCTATATTATGCCTACATAGGTTTCTAGTGATATCTGTCAATGGCATAAGCAAACATGTTCGTGGAATCTTATTTATATGTGCGTTTATACAGATTTACAGATTAAGTAGGTAAAGTTGTTTTGTCTTACTAATTTGCTTAGGCGCTAATTAAAAATGTAGGTAAGTGACAGATAAATCATATGTAAGTTAGGCTTAGGTACAGACGCCCATCAAGCTACCCGAAACTGTCAAATTTTCTCAATCAACTTTGAACCTTATGCTTTAGCGATAAAGTTGAAAATGTATTAAAGAAATTTGACAGATTGTAGTAGCTTGATGTGCTGGCGTCTGTACAATTATGTTTAAAATTTATTGTCGAGTGTCGGTGTGGATTCCGTCGCCTGATCACTCCGCAGGTTTCCAAAACGAATTACCAAACATAGTGAATTGGAATATACAGCGTGATTATTAAGTAATATAAATAATCACCATAGGTACTGAACGGTTTGATATAAATAATCACTATACTGAACGGTTTGCATGCGTGCAGCTGCAATGTGGGTGGCCAAGCCAAACTCTCAAGTAGAATAGACAACTGTTTAGGTATCGACAGGTAAAAGTGATGCCATAATTAGTTAATGCATATCCATATGCACTGAACTAGTCGAAGTGAGGGTGCTTCGAGGAGGCCTAGGTATGTCCAGCTGTGGAAGTTTTCTGGTTGAAATGATGATGATGATATCCGCCTTAACAACAACTAATTCGACCTTCGAATCTGTTAGGATTGTGAGTTGTAGCCAATAATAACAGCCGCACAGGTCGATCGATCAGGTTAAGCTACGCTTGACGCGGTTGGTCTGTGGATGGGTGACCATCTTTACATAACGAGACCCCTCCGTGCCTCGGAAAGTACGTTAAGCCGTTGGTCCCGGCTGTCATTCGTAGATCTTTGACAGTCGTTACGGGTAGTCAGAAGCCCAAAAGTCTGACAACCAGTCTTACCTAGGGGTATCTTATTACCCAGTAACTGGGTTGTGGAGGTCAGATAGGTAGTCGCTCCATGTAAAATACTGGTATTCAGCTGCATCCGGTTAGACTGGAAGCCGAGCCCAACATAGTTGGGAAAAGGCTAGGCAGATGATGACACTACCTACATGTACCTACCTGCCTGTGCTACCATAGTTATACTGGGGCTATATGTTGATACTACATACATACTTTTGTTCGTTTGAGGAAATCGCCTCGACCTCGACTCTATGTACAGACGCCAGCACATCAAGCTACTACAATCTGTCAGATTTCTTTAATAGATTTTCAACTTTAGCGCTAAAGCATAAGGTTCAAAGTTGATTGGGAAAATGTGACAGTTTCGGGTAGCTTGATGTGCTGGCGTCTGTACTAATTATTTATTTTTATGTTTCGAGCATGTCACACTTACTTGCTAATAAGTTGATTTATATTTAACTGTTTACCTAGGCGAGGTTTGATAATGTCATAATAGATTAGATAAATAATGGAAACAGGCGTTTCCTTGCAGAAAACCATGACTTAAGTAGAAAATCTAAATGTTTAGATGGGGTTCTTTGGTTGTATTTTAGATGACAAAAAAATATTGGGTATGCTTGACTAAACTATGAGATTTAACAAAAAACGAAAAAGCAATTTTGCTCTATTTATATTCAACAAACGTTCCTGCTTCCTGTACTCTTATTGCTAAACACACTATCGATCCCAACAATGTTAATCACACTAATATGTATATTGTATAACTAGCGACCCGCCCCGGCTTCGCACGGGTGCAATGGAGAAACACTGATAATTTTAGAGCCATTATTTCTCGTAAAAAGTATAGGATAAAAAATGGTTATTGTGGGTTATCCCTAAGAGATAGACATATACCATCGCGGACTTTTTTGTAGACCTTTTTAAGGTGTACAATACTGTAGTACATTATTTTGATCTATCTCGACGGGTTCAGCCAGCGTTTACAATGTAAGCGCAAAAAAATGTGTTTATTTACGACATTACATTAGACACCTCTAAAATGATCAGTGTTTCTCTACTATATTATGCATGTATTATACATATAAACCTTTCTCTTGAATCACTCTATCTATTAAAAAAAACCGCATCATAATCCGTTGCGTAGTTCTAAAGATCTAAGCATAGATAGGGACAGACAGACAGGGAAGCGACTTTGTTTTATACTATGTAGTGATATTATAAAGGCGAAAGTTTGTGAGTGTGTGTGTTTGTATGTTCGTTACTTCTTCACGCTCAAACGGCTGGACCAATTTTGATGAAATTTGGTACACAGATAGTTTATAACCAGGATTAACACATAGAATACTTTTTATCTAGATATTCCTACGGGATCGAGACTTATGCGGGTGAAACCGCGTTGCGCAGCTGGTAACGCAATAAATGTTGTTCAACGGTCAGAAGGTCTTTCCTATTTTCAACCTGTATAATGTTAACTCCACTAACGATTAGATTACTAGATTATAATAATCTAAACTATATTCTCACGCTCAATGTAATGTAACCACAGGTGCCTGAAGTAGATGGCGATCACGATGTCGAGAGGAAAGGCAATGTCACATACGGCATCGACGACATACCGCCCTGGTACCTCTGCATCTTCATGGCTTTACAGGTGCGTACTACGAGGTGTACCTAATAGAAATAACTGAATACCTCTTAAGGGGGGTTACTGTACAACAACCCCACCTTGTATATGGATGAGTCATGTAACCTAAATGAAATCCCGTCGGTCCCCGGTTGTGGCGGATTGCCGTCCCATCGGACCATAACAGCGAGGGAAGAGAGAATGCACCTGTGTCTGCGCACACACTTGTGCACTATAATATCTTCCGCGTCGAGTACCTAGTACATTAACTATAAGTACGTAATCTAGTACTAGAGCAAATCTAAAAGAAGATGTATCAATTTAAAAAAAAACCGGCCAAGCGCGAGTCGGATTCGCGCACGAAGGGTTCCGTACCATTATCTATAAAAACGGCAAAAAAAATCATGTCTGCTGTATGGGAGCCCCCTTAAATATTTATTTTATTCTGTTTTTTACTATTTGTTGTTATAGCGGCAATAGAAATACATCGTCTGTGAAAATTTCAACGGTCTAACTATCACGGTTTATGAGATACAGCCTGGTGACAGACGGACGGACTGACGGACGGCCGGACGGACAGCGGAGCAGGAGTGATAGGGTTCCTTTTTACCCTTTGGGTACGGAACCCTAAAAATTGCAGCTGTCCGTACAACAGTGTAACTAAAGTACACGGAGAGAAAATTCTTAGAAAAAATATTGTGCTCGTTACTGTAATTTTTTAAGTTAAGTTAAGTTTTTAAATTAAGTGTCCGTGGAGTTTCTTGCCCGTTCGTCTCCACAGGTACCAACTAAGCTTTGGAATGGGCAATTAGCTTCATCTTTCTGACTGACCGACCCCTTGACAATTGAAAAGTGCCTGTAATTGGTTTACTTGAAATAAATGCTTTTAGTTTGAGTTTTGAGTTTACGTTGTTGAGTAGACACACTTTTCGAACGTATGGAGCAATGGATTAGCAATGTGCTTCAAAATGATTCAAATTGAGAGTAATAGTGATTTAATCAATTGGGGTGCTGGTCCCCGAGATACAGGCGCCGCCCAGTTTGGGGACCGCCGCAAAGATCCAAATGATGATCTCTAACAGTTACAGACCGACATTAAGTTGGTTCAATAAATATTAAATATTATATGCAACTCTTAATTGGTTCAAACTTTTAGATGTTGATAGTAACTTCGTGTTAAGAAATAAGTTACAGTGAGATGAATGTCACCAGACGACGCAATTAATGAATGTTGTTTATTAAGTTACCTGATCTGATGAAGACAAAGGCTTAGTGAGGTCTGTCCATGTTTGTAGCGGACAGGACCGCCCGCGGCTGACCGTGCTCAATCATGCAGTTACCTGACGTAGGTAGGCAAGTTTACGTTAGAAGGGCACTTTTCCTTAAAATGAAACGAGGGGACTTCGTGGGGTTGTTTTTGGCTCCTCTGTTATGTCATAAAAAAGTTAATTGTAACTTAACTGTACTTTTTGGGGGTTTGTCTTAGGTATCCGTTATTAGCTATGTGCTCTTCATAATATTTTAGGAGGTACTTACTTGCGATAAAATATCAATAATATTCACTGAAAAGTACATGAATTGTGGTTTTAAGTCAAATCAATGAAAATTAAAACCTCAATAAATTATGCATTTTAAATCAATGAAAATACAGTCGTGGAGCCTTTTCATAACGCATTAATTGTTATTGTTCATTGCCTTTGCTCTACCGCAGTGACTCATGTGCATATTTCGGTTTTATCCGAGATTCTGAGGACTGATGCTCTTAGAGATGCTACACATTCGTTCGGGTCGGCGTGATCCGGCACGGCCGGGCGGCACAATCGAATATATTTTGCTGCCCGGCTGTGCCGAATCATGCCGACCATGATATAGATAAATTCTGCTACCATACTATCTTATTGTATTTCTAGCACTACCTAACGATGATCGGCGCCATAGTGGCGATCCCGTTCATCCTGTGTCCCGCACTGTGCATGGTGGAGACCGATCCCGACAGGTCCAACATCATATCTACCATGATATTCGTAACTGGTATGTAAATTTTGCTTCTTTTCTTGTATCGAATGGTTTTGGTTTAACTATACTTACATTTAAGGGCGAGTTTCACCAAACTTTTATACCTAGAATAAGTGCTATCCTCAGAATTTTAGTTTTTTTTAAAAAATTGATCATAATTTTTGAACCGAAACAAATTCGCCGTCATTCTCAGGGTAAAAAAGTTTGGAAATGACTTTGCCCACGCCCCTATTCGTTTTGATCCATACTTCCAGGGACAACCTGTATAGGTAGGCATTATTAGCTACGTTGATAGATGCTTGCTCCTTAAATATGATTATGTGGCTTGTGTAGCCAGTTAAATCCTCGTGGGTGTTTAGAAGATGACGTTGGTCCTGGGAATAAGAAGCAGCTTCTTTATTACCTACTAAAACAAAATGCGATCACTAATGCAGCTACCCAGAGTTATGAAAAGGGCAAGTTTTTCCGTTCATTGGGAGGCCTAGATGTTAGTCACTAGATTTTGATGGGCTAGTTATACAAGGTGTAACACAATAATGTCCTGAAAGTAGTTGATTCATAATTGACTAATGAATCTATTTAAGTAACTTTTAGTGTAGGTATTTCTTTCAAAAAAATATTTTACCATACCGAACGGCGATTGAGCCAAAGAAAATTAAAATTTATTTCAAGGCGCTAAGACTAATGCTAGGGTCAACACGATTTTCTTAATAATACATAGCTTTCAAAAAAATAGTTTTGCTTATTGTATTATGCTTTTAACTCAATACTCTAATTGGGGTGTTGCGTTAATTATGTTACATATCGTATAATTAGGTGAGATTTTACCTATTGTGTAAAGTCAAGTTGATCTTGCTCTTGAAATTAATATAATTCCTACTGATAAAACAACGATAAGAAAGATAACAGGCGTATTTAATGCTAAGCAACTGAACTTGAAATGGAACTTTATAGGGCCATAAACCTGTTATTGCTACAAAGACGTCACTGCACTTGTTATAACAAGGAACAAATGAAGAAGGTTGTTTTAGCTGTGAGTATGCCTATTTTAGTTGCGATGAGTAGATATTGGCGTTTCCGTGTCTGCATCTTTACTTTACAAATATGGTTTGACAAATGGCTTCCAAAAGTGTTAAGCACCCTAATTGCGTAACACACTATTACTCTCAATTTGAATCACTTTGAAGCATATTGCTAATCCACTGCTCCATATGTTGGAAAAATTGTCTGCTCAACAACGTAAATAACGCAATGAATGTTGTTGAACTGTCAAAATGAAACCCATTGCTACTGATAGTGTGTTACGCAATTACCCTGCAGATCCTGGTTCAGATATAAGTAGGTGTACCTGGAACGAGTAGTTAAATCATAAGTTCATATTGATAACTTCAGAGGAAACATATTTTTTATCGTGTTCAGAATTGTTGACGCATATCAAAGACCTCTCCATATTAGTCATCATCATCTGCTAGTCTGCTAGTCTCTTCTCAACTATGTTGGTGTCGACTTCCAGTCTAACCGGCTGCAGCTGAGTACCAGTATTTTTACAAACATACAACGTGTGACGTTAAATGCGCAAAACCTCAGACACCCCAACTGATTTTTAATTCAATCGACCTATTTCAGAAAGAAAATAAGTCATTAAAAAATTGTAAAGGTTTTATGTGCTGTTTTAATTTTACTGGCCATTCTGATCGTTTCTTGCGTCTGCGACGACGCTTTACCGAGGGAGGAGTCGTCACCGGGCCGCTGCGCCGCGCTGACATTGGCTTGCTTGACCTATTAATAAATAGACACGCCAACGTTTTTAATGAAGATTTTTTGAAAAATGTGACCTATACTAAAAGTGGTTCAATAAATTCTGCTCGTTATTCTGATCCAACCATTTTCAGGTTTTGCGCATTTAACTTTACACGTTGTATTTACGTAATAAGTACCTCTTAATTATTTCGATATAATAATATGTCATGCGCTCAGGAAAAACCGAGGACTTTAACATTTCAATACACCATGTTTCCCCGCAATGTATTAATATTTCAGGGAACAAGTGGTGTTCAATCAGAGTGTTTTTATTTCACCACGATTCGCAACTCTTGCTCTACCGGCCAGTGGACACAACCAACCGTAGGTTTTAACCATTCTCTTTAAAGCTTTTATATTGCAAACGCGAGTTGTGCCTATTTAAATATTTGGCATCCCATATGCACATCTAATCTGTACTCGTATATATTTTATATGCGACAGAAATAAAACTTCATCATGTAAAAATTAATCTAATTTCTGCTGCAATTCTCCGCTTGTGTCGAAATAAGAGAAGTATCAGAACGCCTGCGGTAGATATAATAGCAAAGTGTAATTGGATGCAAGTTGCTGGCTCTGAACTTACGATACAATAATTAGCTCGCGAGCGAAGTAACATTACTCAACGCCAATTTTCATGTTTTATTCAGCGGTACAGACGTAAAGTTCGCCGGGTTTATTCTCGCAGTTTTATTGAAATGGTCTGAAACTTTCAGATTTTATAGTTATGGCTGAACATTTGAATCATCATCACTCTCCAGCTCTTATCTCAACTTATTTGGTGTCGGCGCAACATGTCTTTTTCTTCCACACTTCTCTATTAGTCGTCATCTCGGTAGTCACCCCCTTTCTAACCGTACCATAGTTCACACAGTCGATCCATCGTTTCTTTGGTCTTCCCCTACTCTTATAGACATCGAGATTCATACCTAAAATTCTCCTCACGACATTTTCTTCATTCCTCCGTATCACATGCCCACACCATGACAACCGATTTCCAAACAACTTTTCAGTTACCGGTGCCACTTTTAGACTTCCCCTCATGTACTCATTTCTTATTCTATCCATTCATGTAACACCACACATCCCTCGTAGCATTCTCATCTCAGCTGCATGCAATTGCCTTTCAATCATCCCTTTTGTGGCTCAAAATTCTGATCCATACAAGACAGCAGGTCTAATCATGGTTTTATATATCTTCCCGAGGGAGTCGCAAATTGTTCCCGTGAGCGGCCGTGAAATTTTAATAGAAATAATAAAATGTGCACTCCAATGCAGCTGGACATTGCTCATGGATACTGAAAATTTTGATGAGTTTATAAAATTACGAGTTACAGGAGTTAAGTACTTTATGATCCAATTAATTCATAATCAAATAATCTGTCTATAATAATCTAATTAAAACTCTAACACTATATGAAGATGTAAATGTAAAACGCCTACATAAACATCAATAGGAATAAAAACAAAAGATTCATCTTTGGAGGTGCTGGGATTTGAACCCAGGACTTTCAGCATGCGAAGCAGACACTCTACCACTGAGTTACACCCCCAACTGGTAGTCAGTTCATAAAATGTGTTTGATATAGGTACGAGTACATTGCTTGCAAGTGTTTTGTATTCTGCAAGTGACTTTAACTTTCCCTGCCGCGGGCGAGGTAAACTTGTGCACGAGCTTGCGGTCTTGGTACACATTTTTTTTGTTAATGCAGTACTACTTTATTTTTATGACAGTTCAAGTCCAAGGGCTCGCCAGGATTTTAGTCAGACAGATTTGTCGCGTGGTGAACTAATCAATTCAGCAGGAATTTTAGAAAGATTCTTGTCATTGAATTATTGATATAAGGTGCATGTCTGCTGGTAATTTGGAGGCTTGAGGCACTTAGGATTAAACCCATCAAAAGAGTTCGTTCACGAATCATTTTTGTTTTTTATTCTCGGCAATTTTCTCGGGAAATTATCAAAAACTCTTGAGGAGTAGGTACCTACTTGTATGTAGAAGCGAGTATATGTATGAATCGTAGCTCGTGACAAAGCTCGAGAAAAAGGCGTTAGTTCATGTGTTTATTTAAACTTATGTATAGTAGTGAGTGGTACATGGGCATTAATGTCATAAAACATTTGTTATCAGTCACGAAGTGTTCCGTACCACCGTACAATATATCACTATATATTAAAAAAAACACGTTGTATAGAAAAATAAAATTAAGTAAAGTGCCCAAAAATTAAGGGGCCGCGTTTAATTTTTTACTTTATTTTTCTTATTTGTTGTTATAGCGGTGAGCGGTCATAGTAGCACACACTCTGTGAACATTTCCAAGTGTCTACCTATTACGATTCAAAAGATACAGCTCTGTGACAGACAGACGGACAGCGGAGCCTTAGTAATAGTTAGTGATAGTTTTATGTCCAGAAAAATCACTGTCCATTCCAAGGTTGCTTGAAAGAGATCGCAGAAAGAGATAAGGCCGCCCATTGTATATTTTGTAGTGCTCGATGTATTTTTTATGCTATGTAGTTTTGTGGTGTACAATAATGTATACAACGTGTAACGTTAAATGCGCAAAACCTGAAAATAGTTTGATCAGAATAACGAGCACAATTAATTGAACCACTTTTTAATATAGGTCACATTTTTCAAAAAATCTTCATTAAAAACGTTGCCGAGTCTATTTATTAATAGGTCAAGCAAACCAATGTCAGCGCGGCGCAGCGGCGCGGTGACGACTCCTCCCTCGGTAAAGCGTCGTCGCAGAACGCAAGAAACGATTAGAATGGCCAGTAAAACTAAAACAGCACATAAAACGTTTACAATTTTTTAATGACTTATTTTCTCTGTGAAATAGCACAATCGAATTAAAAATCAGTTGGGGTGTCTCAGGTTTTGCGCATTTAACGTTACACGTTGTATATAAATAAATAAATAATAGGGTCCCGTTAGCGCCCTTTGAGTACGGAACCCTAAAAAGATTTTTACGACCCAACGACTTAACTTATTTTTTCCTCCCCCAGGCTTGATAACCTGGCTCCAAGCGACGTTCGGCTGCCGCCTGCCCATCGTGCAAGGCGGGACCATCTCCTTCCTGGTGCCGACGCTGGCCATCCTCAACCTGCCGCAGTGGCAGTGCCCTGCAAGCGAGGTGCTGGACGCCATGACGGACGAGGAGCAGCAGGAGGTCTGGATGAGCAGGATGCGCGAGCTGTCCGGGGCTATCGCTGTGTCGGCGCTGTTTCAGGTGTTTCTTGGTGAGTTAGAAAAGAAATAATTTACTACTACAAACCTATTGTATGGATGAAAGTATTAAATGCTTATAAAAAAAAACCGGCCAAGCGCGAGTCGGATTCGCGCACGAAGGTTTCCGTACCATTATCTAAAAACGGCAAAAAAATCATGTCTTTTGTATGGGAGCCCCCTTAAATATTTATTTTATTATGTTTTTTTAGTATTTTTTGTTATAGCGGCAACACAAATACATCATCTGTGAAAATTTCAACTGTCTAACTATCACGGTTCATGAGATACAGCCTGGTGACAGACGGACGGACGGATGGACGGGCGGACAGCGGAGTCTTAATAATACAGGGTCCCGTTTTACCCTTTGGGTACGGAACCCTAAAAACAAACCAACAATGCTTACCTTTGGTTTCATCTAAATTTACTGCGCCTACATTCGGCCACCATTTCCATGTAGGTCATGATGACTCACACTGGTCCTCATATGATCTGACCATTAAGTACAATGCAATTGTATGTTCTTTAAAAGTAACTTTGCCCTCTGAGTTAGCGAAACTAACTCTGTTTCTTCTCGGAGCAGTTGGCTAAAAAACTACGCCCTCATCTAGTTTTAATCAAGAACGTGTAAAAGTGCTATTTTTAACAATTTATTTTTTCAACCTGTCGAGTCCCACTGCGGGGCAAAGGTCTTCATTGTTCCTTGTGCGTTACCTTTTCCGACCAATGTCCCATAAACGTACCTACTAGCTCGTCACGCCAGCGTTTCCTCCCTCTCTGACGACGCCCGTCTTCAGATATAAATCATTTATCAACATCAAACTAGGTTTTAGAAATATAACTAAAGACTAAACGTGAAACACAAGCAATAGGTAACAAAATCTAGAAAACGCTGTCCCGTAACAAACTCTCCATCAAGAATTTAATTAACCCAGAGAGGACGCATTTTTTGCTAACAAAGTAATAAGCTAATAGGCTTTCCCGAGCAAAGAGTTTTTACTGTACCTACCAGCCTCCGTAACTAAATTATCTCCATGTTCCCGCGCAGGCGCAAACCTCCGCAGCGCTTTGATGCAAACTTTACTTTTTAAAAGCGCACTCTCATTTACCATTGCCTAGTTTTTTTTTTAAACAGTACTTTACAAAGACTTTCATGTTCTTCATCATCTAATTGCTTCATAAAGTCGTTATTAGAAAAGTCTTGTGGTAAAAGGTTGTGTTATTCAATTAGAAATTTACTTCCTTCCTTCGTTCCTTTTCATTGTAATTTTCATTATTAATAATGTCAAAGTAGAACTAGCGGGCCAATCCTACTTTATTTTATTTATTTATATCTAACTGTGTGGACCTAAGGGCAAACTATCTCCTGTGTTCTTGTCTCCATGAGTTAAAGCCAGCTTGCAACGAGTAGATCAATCAGGTGACCTAGATCGTCAAGGCGCCCTATATTTACTCCTATTAAAGTTTCATATTCCAGTATTCGCAGAGCAGCATGCAATCTTGATATAATCGATATGATGTGTAGTGTGGGAGAACGTCAAAGAGCGATTAGAAACTTGAGATTTGTAGAGTAGGACGAGGTTACCCATATTTTTTCCCCGTTCTCTCTCGTTTTGTAATGTTACCATCTATGAGCTTCCAATTCTACTACATTGAACCAAGCACCTATCAAATATTTTATGGTGGCTATTTGAACTGAGTAGTCTGGCTAGGTATATTTTAAGTAAGTTTCAACGTTCATGAAGTGCTGATTCTCTGCGTCTGAATACTTGAAAATTGAATAGAATATTCTTTATTATGTCCACCGTTCTCCTTCTTCTTCGTGTCGCTGGCACGACTTTTCTCAGATCTCGTTGGTCCAAAACTGCGCGACTTGCACGGCCTCGTCGGTGGTAGCGCAGAGGTCACTTTAACTGCAAGTTTTGGGACACAGAGGGTAGGATAGAAGGTGGACGATACGTTGAGGTAGCAATACACTTTACCAGAGCGGCAATTCTCGTAATTTTTAGAACGTTTACAGTCTGATCCCAGTCTCAATCTGTCAAAAATACCTCTGATTTCCCTACATTTTTGACAACTGTTTGACATTTGTTTGTCGCCGAGAGGAGACGGCGACTAGGTTTTGAACGTTTTTATTTACGAGAATTGGCCTTCTGGTTGGAGTTACATCTTTCCATTTGTGTCCGGAGACGGTTCAAGTGGACCACGCACGACCATGTACACCGTATGAATTACAAATATTAATGTAGAAATTTTACGGAGGGATTAGGGTGACACATTGGGCGGTCTTATCGCTGAAAGCAATCTTTTATAGACAACGTTTCGATGGAGTAAAGGGTAGAACAATACTGCAGCCTGTAGTCTGTTTTATGATATTTTTTTCCATTTGTCCAGGTTACTTCGGCGTGATCGGTTCCCTATTGCGCTTCGTGACTCCCCTGACGATAGCCCCCACAGTGGCTCTGGTGGGGCTGACGCTGTTCGAGCACGCGGCTGACGCAGCTTCGCAGCAGTGGGGCATAGCCGCCGGGTGAGTCTATCTACTTATGCAATTACTAGCTTTGACCCGCGGTTTTTTTCCCTAGTTCTTTTCCACAGTAACTGTGATTTTTGTAGGTATAAAAAGTATATGTTATTCTCCGGACCATAAACTATCTCTATGCAAAAAGTCACGTCGAGCCGTTGGGCTGTTTCTGCGTGAAGGAAGGACAAAGCAACAAACACACTCTTACAATTATATATCTGGAGGTTAAAGGATTTGTATTATAAGACTGTATGAGATAGCCTTTCCTAAAAGCTACACCTAGAGCTTGTCTTTTCACAGAAGTCATACTGCGTCTCAATACCTATTTGGTGGTTTGGTTATAATCAAACACACCGACACAGAACTTCTATATGCAGCTATTATTTACTTATTACTTGCGGGAATTGAACCTGCGATCCGCAACTACATACTATGCTAACCGTGCAAACTCTTCACGTCGAAACGCTTGGTTGTGGGTACATAAGAAATGCTCTGACAATGTTTAATTAAAATCGTCCCGAATACTTTACCTCAGTAACCTACTTCCCGAAGTAGGCGGTCGTAAGTTGGTGACGCTGACTGATGTCAAATTGATGTTTTCTTCAAACCAAATTGGCGTTCTCCAAACCCACATATCCGTCCTAATTTCGGTAAATTATACGTATTATGCAGTTTCAAAGCGAGATCTCCTTTGTAACTTTGCCTTTGACGAGTTTTGCGTGTCTGTGTAAGATTTTCGTATTAAACTCCACACATTTGCCATTTAGAGTGTAACTCTTGTAAGCTGGATTCACAGTGCAAAGCAATAATGCTCAGGGAATCACAGCATCCCAGACTCGTAGACTGTTCCGGAACTCGAGACAAAATTAAATAGAAGCGCTTCCAAAAGGGCGATTTTTGACTTAATTCTGAGGGGCTTCAAAACAGATTTATCTATTGTTTGTGTATTGTCTTTATATTTCTATTATTGCAACAGATTTGACGCACAAGGATTATTTATTTCCTAGTACAAATTAAGTTCTTGTGACCAAGCAAATTCGTTTTTTTGTGATCTCGCAGTACTATAGATACGTCTTTTTCGTCCAATGTTACCTCAGAATTCGCTTCCTTCCTAGCTATATTATATGTCACAGAAAATTTCATTTGTTCGGCCATTTAAAAAAATGGTGTAAAATATTAGGTACCTATGTATGTCAGATGAGTTTCGCAGAATGTGTACCGGGCGGCCAGCAAAATGTCAGAGGTGAACGCACTAGCTTGCAGCTCCATCGATCCGTATCGGGATAGTTATCACTGTCCCGCTCAGATATAGGACAGTTGACGAGTCCCGCGACTTGTTGATTGATATGTTGAGCAGTTGAGCCGAATGTCAATCACTGGAATGATTCTGTATTCATTTGCATGGCAACGGATTTTTGAGCTGCAACCCCGCCCACCCGGGAGAATTGTGTCAAGTATTTTCCGATTGGCTCGGTAAAGGTTTTTCTATATGTATGTAGTTGGTAAACCTTTGTTTCGTCAGTTATGTCATAAGTCCCATCCATGGAGGCGAGGCTATCGTCGTTTACAAGACTCGGGGCTGATACTTTGACCCACCAAGGGAATGCACCTAAGGCGTTCTGCAGTCGAGCTCGCGAACATTAAAAAATCGAGATAAAATGAAGAAAGCGGTGGTGGCCCAGTGGTAACGGCGGCGACTTACGAGTACGAGTTACGAGGTCGTGGGTTCGATACAGGCGCTTTACTTCATATATGTAAATTATTTCATCGCAGCTGTCTTTCTTAAAACGGTGAAGGAAAACATCGTGAGGAAACCGGCATTACCTAGAATCAAAAATTCGAAGACGTGTGACATCTACCAACCCGCACTGGACCCGCGTGGTGGGTTATGGCCCACTCCCTCTCACAGAAAGGGGAGGCCTGTGTCCCAGAAGTGGGAACATTATAGGATGATTATGCATGAAGAAAGTACCTATAAAAAGCCATTGGAGTTTTAATAATGTTGAATCTCATCACAGAGAAGGATGGGCATAAAATTAAGTTTCACAAAAACTACGATATTATAAAACACACTTTAAAAGTATGAAGTCCCTATTTTCATCAACGAAACTAACTTATGAAAAGGGTCGTCGAGGAGTCCCGACTAGTAGATTATCCGCGACAGGGGCGGCAGAGCAGCGGCGAGTCGGGGCGAGTAACCCTGTTAACGTCCCGGCTAATGGAAAACTTACTTTCACTACACCAGGGCTTACTATTAGTTAGAACTTTGTATATTATACGTTATATTTTGTATGACACTATAAACAATAATATCCTTTTTCGTTTTTTAAATAAACTGGGACGCATTTGCGGCAAAAATGAAGCAAAGAAAAATACAAAAAATAACAATTTGGGGAAAAATATGAGACCTATCTATATCGTATGTGAATTTGTTGGTATATAATCTGAGGAAACAGATTTTTACATTACTTTAGTCTAACAATATTAATGTGTTTGTCATTCTGATTGTTCCCCAAAACAAAATAGATATAATATTTGCTATCCTATCAGACATGGACTATTGCAAGGATACTTACTACCTACTTTAGGCTCAGGTTTAAAATAATAATACAATTCAATTGAAACCTCGTTTCTACCTGCTATCTATAGTTTGTTTTTAAACCCATATATCTGACATTTCATGTCTTTGTATGTTTGCTGAGTTAGTACTGATTCCCCCCGTTCTCGATCCCAAAAAAAAACTACTTTCTTAAATAATCCTACTAAAAATTGAAAGAAATAGACACACTATCTATTCACATCATGTTCTATTGTTCTGTATAACAGGAATGGTGACTTAAAAATAGTTGCGACGAGCTGGATGTACAAATTAGGTCCCTTACATAATCTGTTTATAATTCTTTCCTAAAAATAATATTTCGGTGGTTGCACTTTCTCGCTAAAATGTACTTATTTTTTTAGATTTCGGGGGAAACGAGAATATAATTAAACAATATTTTTATTTTAACTATCGGGGGAAAACAAGAACGGGGGAATCAGTACTAACCCTGTTTGCTTTGTAACTAGTATAGGAATTTGACGTTACAGCTGTCAAATTAATATCTGGGTTCAAAACAGTTTGGGATGCATGAAGAAGCCTCCTCGTGTAGCACAGTTTGTTCCGCCAGCTACTCAACTGAACCGAGCGCTCGGCGCATCCTGGAAAGTCGCACCCAACACCTTATTTGACTGGCCAATTCTGCCCTTGGGGTCGTACGGCTAACGCCCGCCTGGTTTGCGACCACCCTCCCACCGGAGTCCGACGTCAAGCAGCCCGCTGTGTTTCATCGATGCGTGGGAGAGTTCCAGTGCCGTAGGCATCTTCTGGGCACGCTCATTCCATCATAGACCTCCTCTATCGCTTTCCATCAGGCGTGATCGAGGTCAAGAGCGGGCCCATTCAGAAAAAAAAAAACTAGATTATATTTCCAAGTGCAACTTTTCAAATATTATCACCGTCACAGTCAGCATAGAGTTAGGTATTTTAATCTGCGCATTTCCAGGCTAAAATAGTCATGCACGTAAATGCTTAAGCTACCACCAGAACTTTTATATCACAGTCCTAATTCAAACTGCAGCTGGGCCAAGATGATTATGAGAGTGTCGTATTTAGTCCACAGTTATTTTGACCCTGTTCACCCGCTATTTCGGAAAAAAATATGAAAAATGACTAAATTGACTTTTCCTTTGATTTTCTACATAACATTTACATATTAAATCTTATACAGGTCCGTGTAATGAAATAGAGTACTTATTATGGGCAAACTACATTGGTCACTATAATTTTGTTCAATCAATCAGCTTAGCCTATCGCAGTCCACTGCTGGACATAGGCCTGTCCCAGACTGCGCCACAACAGCCTGGCCTCCGCCTGTCGCATCCAGTCTGTCCCAGCCACCTTTTTAAGTTCGTCGGTCCGTCTAGCTAGGGGGCGTCCCACACTACACTAATAATAATTTACTTAGCTAATGAATAGTTCTCGAGTTAAAGTTGTTCCGGTCACTAAGTAGGGTTATTAATGTTGGCAACAAAATGGCCACTTGTTGAGAGCGCACGCAACGTTGCCTTAAAGACGTCGTTGTGTTGTTAGGGCCGAGTTTGACAATTTAGAAAATGGTTCCAATTTTCTTTGGAACTTATCGTGATTGAAACTAATTTGATTTAGTTAGAAGTTTATTGCACAGATTTCTAAACAATTACCGTTATTTGTAAGAAACTGTTGGTACGTATAAAATAAAATAAGGATTATTAAGTTTCCTATTTATAAATATTATTGCGACTTCCGTTTCTAATCAAATTGAGGATCTTAATAATATCAAAGGGTTAATTAATATCGTAAATACGCGTTCATAATGTCTATTCAAATGTTATCTATTAAATTAATGGTTCGAGATTCAGCCTCAGTACGAATATAAAAACATTTCTTAATTGACAAGATTTCGATGTTCCAGATTTTCCTTTATTTTAAAATAATAATTTCGAAATATTCGTCGAAGCTTTGCCAAATAAATCTCTTTGTTCCCGCGCCCGGTACCAGGATATCATAAAGGTCGAACGAGGTGAGCGGTCGCCATGGCAACCGGGTCGCCGGCCGCGCGGCCTCTCCCGGCTGCAACAAGTGCGCTCTATTGATTTCATCTGCATCCCGCACCAGCCACTAACTATGTTGTATTTCATGTAACGCAGCGAAATTATTAACCTAGGAGAATATTAAAATAACATTTTGTACCCAGTAAGAGCAGAGGCAGCGAGCTTTTCAGTATGAAAAGTGGTTTGTTGCTGTTTTTCTGGTCCACTTCACTAGCTGACGCTAACATAATTTATATTCTTTAAAATTATTTATTAATTTGCCAGGATTAAGGTATAGAAAAACAAAAAAGATGAAAAAAAAAATGATAATATTTCCTGTAAAGGCTGATTTTTCAATTGACAGATAAATTTATATTCGTGGAATAAATTTGACGTCTGACAGATTTTGTATAGAAGAACTGTCAAAAATTCAAAATTATTCCTCGGATATAATTATCTGGTGTTGGAAAATTCAGCCCAAAAACGAATTTTAGGGCATTTTCAAATTTTCTTTCGTTTCTGTCATCTTAGTCCTTTCGCTGGTATTTTTGAGCGTCTTTCAATATAAAAAAAGCAGAAGCAATCGCGGAAGGATAGTATCATGACGACTCGGTTTAATTCAATTAACTTTTGATCGAAAGTTCACCCCTCCTGATTTATTTTAATGGACTTTTCTTCGTTAGTCGACTTCATTTTGTAAATCTACTGATGAGAAATCGAGTGATATCAACGTCCGACTTACTGGCAATGATTTAAGGGAATGTTATAGAATTTCAGATGTTCAGATTGGAATTTTCCACTGCGAAATAAAGAATTACGCGTTGGTTATAAAATATGTAACAATGAAATATATAGCATTGCGCTTTGTCTGGATGTCTTTCTTGGAACTGAATCACAGTGTACTTTGACAGTATTAATCCCTGAACTGTGAATTCTTTATCTTTTGAATAAGAAAGGAATTCTTGAAACTCAATCGCATCTTGTATCTGCTACGGCTGCTACTATGGGTTCTCACTGTTCTCAGTTCTAGCTAATTTACTTTATATTATTGTAAAGTCCTGGAAATATTGCCATAATCAGTACTGGAAATCAAAACTGTACTTATTGAGGTCATTATAATTAAAACCCGACTAAACACAATGTACAGCCAGGGAAATTAATTGTTAATCAATTTGACGTACGTGAGCCTACGTCATTTTGCCATGCATTTCATATAACTGTCAAAGAGTGAGAGTAATTGTGATTTCAATGGAGGTACCTACTGACTGACTAAGTTGGTGGCCAATTTGCTTAACAATAAAATTAATTTCCCTAACTTGACCTATAAGCTAATTATAATTTCTGGCCTGTCATTAAAGTTATGAACTATGAGCCAGTTATTAGCTATCAAATACGCCGCTAATTAACTGTGGTGACACTGCTGACTTACGGCTGCTATCAGTTAATTAGGGGTATAATGGACTGGGTTTTGGAGGGCTAATAACTACTTTTTGTGGCTATGTCAGTTATGAACACGAAGGTACCTATATGATACTGTTTCTGATATAGAATGACCATTAATTTGCAATGTGTGTAGGATATACGAGCAGTAATTTCGTAGTCTGCTTAAAAAACTAATTATGATTTCCACAGTCACTTCTGTCAACGTTAACAATGTATATGTGGCCACCAACTGGGTAAATTAGCCGTTTATTCAACTTTTGGAAGTAGTGCTCGCCTCGCTTCGCTTTCTCGGCTCGCACACGGTTGATTACAGTTCTAACCTAACCCATTTCGTCGTGGTGCCCTGTCTTAGTTACTGCAACCAACTCGGCTCGCGTATGATTGGTTACAGTTCCAACCTAAACTATAATTGAATATCATTCAGGCCGTTAGTTGAACGGCCGCCGTTTAGTTAAAAGGCTAGACGGTTAACTAAACGGCTAATTAAACCAGTTGGCTGCGAAATATATATCATTGGAAAGCCCATGTTCTATAATGAACTGTTATTATTGATTAAAATACGGTGTTTAGATAGATACAGGTGTTTATCCTGTAGTCTATTCCAATGCTCAGGAATCTAGAATAAAAATACTCGAGTGTGTGAAAGTGCATAAATCATAACGTATCTGTTAAAAAAAAAAAACACACACACACTTGAATATTTTAAATAGATTAATAACAAAAGTTCTTTAGAGACGGTGCTTTGACTTTAAAATAGAAAAGTGTATACTTTGCATAGAAATGTATGAAACGAGGGTACGTTTACCCCGCAGCTTTATTCGGCTTCTACCCAACTCGACAACTTCCAACTTGGCAACCTAAATTGTAGAGTCGTCATAATAAGTAGAAGAGCATTTTCGAAATTTGGTATTAATATAAATTTGCATAATTTGCACCTATAGAATTAGTAAAACTATATTTAAAAATGTTTAAATTGATAACGACGCGGGGCTATCTTGCTGACGCCTATTAAGGACTGATGAGATCCTAGCCGCGGTAACTCGTTATTTAGTGGTTGAAGAAGGGAAAATAAATATTTATTAGAGTACTAACCCGTCGCGCGCCGATTAGCAGGCACAATAGAAATTTTATTGTTATCTGTACACATGACATTCGACGTTTGAGAGGTTAAGTATTCATTCTACTCGTATCACTACTTAGTATAAAACAAAGTCGCTTCCCTGTCTGTCTGTCCCTATATATGCTTAGATCTTTAAAACTACGCAACAAATTTTGATGCGGTTTTTTTTAATAGATAGAGTGACTCAGGAGGAAGGTTTATATGTATAATACATGCATAATATAGTAGAGAAACACTGATAATTTTAGAGGTTTCTAATGTGATGTCGTAAATAAACGGGTAATTTTCACGAAATTCCGAAATTCTGCAATCTTAAAATGACAAAAGATATTGAAATTATTTGGTATTTATTTTATGTGAATTTGATACTACTAATGTTACTAGAATTTAATTATGTAGTGGTCCCAAAAATTATCGCGTTTTATGAAAGTTATGAGGATATTAAAAAAAATCAAAGTGAGGGAATGACAATTAAGGTGAGGGAATGATTATTACAAACAAGTTATGAAGCTTTTTAAATAAAATTAGTTTGCTTTTAAAGAAATCTTTTTATTAAATGAAATTTTGTTCTTAAACAATACGTAATACGTACGTTAACGTAAGATCAATGAGTAATTCCAGCAAATCACAAAATTATTGCAGCACTGGCTTATCTCTAATTTAAACTTATTTTTATTTATTATGACACTTAATTAAGGCACTCAATTAAATAACAATGACAATAAAATCCTTGCTAACTTATGGATTCATCTAAAAGCATTTTTAACAACAGAAAAACTTCTTATTTTAAACTTTAGTCTCATAGATAAAATGAATGTTTAGTATCAAAATCAATAAAACAAAATCTATAAAAAACTAACTTGAAACTTAACTGGCTTTCTTCCAAACAAAAAATACTTCTTATAATTATTAGTAGGTACTATTTATTAAAGAGTGAAATTAAGTTAAGTTAAGTTATTAATTAAGTCTGATTATTTTTGTTTTGTCTTTGACATCTCTTACGGAATCTCTCTTTTCTTCTTATTTCTTGTTTCAGTCTTTCCTGTAATCTGGATATTTTTGCATAAAGTATTCCTTTACGTCTTCTGAGTTGCTGCCTTCTCCGATTAACTGCCAGATTTCTTAATTCATCATTATTTTGCATAGGTCCTGGGCTAGGAGGTGGTGTCTCCTCTAACAGTCTCGCTAAATTCTTTCGCACTTTCACTCTTTTGTCTCTATATATTTGACTATTTTTCTTCTAGTTTTTCTTTTTTTGCCTTCTTTCTCGGGAACTCATTGCGGATACAGGTTTTAATTGCCCTTTTTCTTTTTTTTTTAGGTATTTAATTCTTTCTTTTTCGCGGAGTATTTCAAGTGTTACAGGATCAGCTTTCATTTTTCCCTGCGCTTTCGGTCATATTCTTGCATTTTTAATTTAGCTTCTTCTTTGCTTATCTTCTTTTTTCTTGACATTTTTAACCTACAACAATAGTGCAGCAATAAATTCAAGAGTTAATAAAAGCAAACAATAAAAAAAGCCAGTTAGCCCACCCAAAAATCATTCCCTCATATATCATCATTACCTCACCATAACTTTTTATGAGGGAATGATGGTGAGGGAATGATGAAATAAAGAATAACTGTAAAGGACTCGTGACATAACCTTACTTTTAAAATGATTTTTCTGCATAAGAAAATTACTCCCAAAAGCCATCTTATCTGTGCAACTTATAATCAGTTAAAGTACTTACCTTTTGTTTTTTTAGCATGTGATGAAATGACGATCAAAAATTTAATTTAACCATAAGATTAATAAAATCTTTTTGCAGCGCACACCCGAACATGATCACAGAAAAATCGCTATTTTGAAAAATTGACATGAGTGCCAACTTTCAAAAACTAATGGTAGCGTTCGTATTTATTTAAGATGCGTTCATAATTCAACTGCCAGTAATAGTGTGAGGGAATTTGTGAGACACATATAAATATTCAAATTTTTAACGCGTTTTTTACTTTATAACGCTAATTTCGGGTTTTCCCATAAATTAATAATATGTTTAAACAATCCAACCTACTTGAATATGATTCGAATGATTTTTGTGCTTTTTTGGTAAATAAAAGTAACTAAAATTGGTACTTGGGACATAGTGAGGGAATGATTTTAGGAACATTATGGTTATAGATTTTTATTTATTTATTTATACGACTCTAAAATCTTATGTGAAACTTTTAGGTAAAGTTATGTCGATTGTATAGAAATATTAGTAACATCCATTTCTTTGTTGGATTTTTATATAAACTCCAAGGACAAGAATTTCGGAATTTCGTGAGAATTACCCAAACACATTTTTTTGCGCTTACATTGTAAACGCTGGCTGAACCCGTCGAGATAGATCAAAATAATGTAGGTACTACAGTATTGTACACCTTAAAAAGGTCTACAAAAAAGTCCGCGATGGTATAGGTATGTCTATCTCTTAGGGATAACCCACAATAACCATTTTTTATCCTATACTTTTTACGAGATATAATGGCTCTAAAATTATCAGTGTTTCTCCATTGCACCCGTGCGAAGCCGGGGCGGGTCGCTAGTTACAAATAAAATTATAATCATTTTAATAATCACCATTCATAAACGTCTTGAGTCCTAATAAAATAAACATCTATTTTTTTTATTCTAATTGTTCCCTAAAGTTTCAGCATTGACTGCCCGTTGGTCTCGTGGTCACAAGCGCGGCTGCTGAGCGTGGTCTTGGGTTCTATTCCCGTGTCGGGCAAAGTGTTATTGAGTTTTTCCATTAGGAATTTCTTAGTAACAGCCCGGAGTTTGGAAGTCGGCGATGTGATACAGTCGGTGTGATATAGTCTTTATTTTCTGTTTTATAGTTTTAATGTGTATTTATTTTGCTGTAATGCTAATAAACGTATTTTTCTTTCTTTCTTTCTTTCTTTCTTTTTTTGATACCCCCGTGCCTCGGTGCGCGCGTTTAGCCGTTGCTCCTGCGCCTGATCTCTCCCCGGTCGTGTCGGATTGCCGTCCCTGAGGACTATGAGAGTGACGGAAGAGGGAGTACACCTGTGTCTGCGCGCGCACACTTGTGCACTATAATATCTCCCGCGCCGAAGGCTAGTCTCCGTTGATATTGGCCGCCGTGGCCGAAATACGCTCTGGAGGACATTTTAATCAGCATTGTGAACTGGGAGGTAGCCTCGTGTTCGACGCGGGAAGAGATTTGCTTTGACAAGTTTATATGCTCCCAAGAAGTTTGGATGCGTAATACAGGAAACACATATTGATCTTAAGATAAAATTGTTTCTCGGTTTATCGCTCTTGAGATATTATTGGAAAATTTATTTATTGGGTGTAAACTTTCTGGGAAACTTTTCAAGTAAAGTATTTGTTTTCAATTCGAGCCTTTTGTATACTTAGAGATTTTTTTTAATTCTGGAGGTTTTCTCAACTTTTATGATTAGTTGTCTGAGTAGAATTAATTCTAGCATCCCTCGAACCACATACTAAGGCCAGCACCACGAGTCGCTTAAAGGCTCCCGTAGACAGGCGCAACGTGACAGCGTGACCCAACTCTAGTGGAACGAAGAAGTCCATAACGTTCCATGAAGTTTTCATTGAAATAGGAGATAATACGGCAAAGTTTCGGCGCCAGAGGGCAGCACTAGCACAAACAGTATATAGTGTAAAGTGTATTATTATCGTGATTATTATTCACTAATGCATCAATGCTGCGTGTTCGGGTGTAATAATATAGCGAACTTGTCTTTTCCAAAGGAAAAAAAGCTGCGAAAACTATGGGAAGCAGCAACACGGTGTATAGACTTTCGAGCAAAAAAACACTCTATAATGTGTTTCGCACACTTTAAATCCGAAGATTATATTGAAATTGGAAAACTTTCAGGTAAGATCGATGTAATAATAAAATAACATTCACTATAATTACGTAAGACTCACAAATATGATTCCCTTCTGAACATAACCTAAAATTTCGTTACTATTTTTAGGACTAAATAACGTCAGGCGCATTCTGAAAAAAGGAGTAGTAGTGCCTTCAATTTTTTATGGTAAAAACGGAAGATATAAAGGCCAAAAGAAGCCGAGAACGTAATAATTGTTATTAAAAGTAAAATACGACATGATAATGTCAATATGTTTCTTTACTTCATGTGCTAGTGGCGCCATCTGCGCCGAGCTTTGCGTAATATTCCCTATTGTTCTACTAGAACCGCTAAACAGGGGCGTAGCTACCGCTGTATCAGCCGTATCAATGATACGGGGCCCCCGAGCTACAGGGCCCCCAACGCGACGTGTGTAACCAATTTGTTTTTAAATAATATACAGAACCTGAAATTCTTGTTGACCAATAAGAGGCCTGTAATGAATGAATACCCAATGAAAATATTAACATTGTCGTTTTATTAGCTTATGGCTTGGAACAGTGGTGGCACAGTGGTAACGGCCCCGACTTACGAATTGTAGGTTGTGGGTTCAAACCCAGACAGGCGCTTTACTTTTGAAACAATACCCTCCTTTCAGTGGCGGACTAAGCTTGTCCGGGTCCCGGGGCGGTAATACAAAAAATGGCCGCTTGAATTTCTAGTAACATTTTGCAAAAAATGAATAACGCCTAAAAAAATGAAAGTATATCGTGCATAATAATTATACTCTACCTATATCATGGGCCTCGCAAGCAGCAGGGTATTTCAGGGAGGTACATATTCATCTCCTCATTATGCTGTTCATGAAACGCAAGCAAGGATGTGAGAGCGAGCGACAAGAGCTCGTAACTCGAAATGTTTCACATATATATTTTTACCTTGTTTGGGATTGATTAAAAAGTACTTCTTAAGATTTGGGGCCCCCCTGGACCAGGGGCCCGGGGCGGGCCACCCCTGCCGCCCCCCTCCTAGTCCGCCAGTGCCTCCTTTAGAGTTTCACCACACTCGGGTAAGAAGAACCCCCTACAAATTTTGATACAGGGCCCCTTTAGGACAAGCTACGCCACTGCCGCTAAACATATTTAAAACATTGCTCTGTTTCTGTCAATCGTTTGCAGATGGCAGGCACAAAAGTAAAAGCAGTCCTACTACTACCTACGCTAAATTGATGGCTGAATATCAACTTAAAGGCATTGTCAGTGTCATGTACACAATAGCTCCTGAAACTTCAGCCAACTTCCATATCCTCACATAACACAGTATACTTCCCTCCAGCTCCGTGTAATTCGAACGCGCTCGTTTCGGATTACCCTTCCAATGTTCGCCGTGTAATCGGCGCCATTTTGTAATTAAACGCACTTTGGCGGTAACCCCGTTGCTGCCTGCTTGGATTTTAAACCTTCGGCGTATGAGGGCAGGTTTGGAATTTGGTTTAAGGATACAGTGTTCGGTAATCCGAAGCAGGTATCAGATAAATAATTAAGATTCGGGTCCTTTGTTAGGAACCTTTTGGATAATTGTTCATTTTGGTGTTAAACTTTATTCTTTGATAAGAAAGTCTTTAATTTATTGTCAAAACTAATTTGTTAAAATAAAAATTCTCGGTCGCTATTATAATACCTTCTATTGGTCAGGAAAAATATATCGCGCTATTCACTCATCTGTAAGGAATTTCCAGAAAATGTTTGATATTCTTAGGGCGTTTCAGATGATAGGTCGTTTGTCACGCCGGCATTCAGTTAACGGAACGAAAATCATTCATTACACAGTAACACTCGATCAAATACTACGTATACGTAGGTATGTACCTATCTATATTCTTTTGTATAACACTGACTTACATCAGTTTATGGCATAATTTCTGCCCGTTTTCTCCGCAGCGATAATACCATTCAGTCCAATACTGGGTGATCCAATATCCTATTGCTATAATGAGAAATCGAAATGCACAAATTTATCCCCCACCCTACAAAGAAGAATTCGACCCAGCATAATCTTTTCCGCGAGAAATTCTTATAAAATAATGAAGAAAATAAATCCCCTAAACAAAAAGGAACCGTGCAAAGCCACAGTGGTTCTACAAATCGTATAAAAACGCCTGAAGGAGGAAAGTTGATCCACTTTAGTTTGCGCTAATTTTTCATTATCCGCAAACTCGATTACAATCGCAATGGATTTGGCGCGAATAACGTTTTTTGAGCAAAAAAATGCATTGTGATGGCTTCTTCGCGGGTCCATATATTTGAACGTCGAAAGTTAAAATACCTATGGTGAAAATGTCAATGTTCAAAACATCGAAAACTGAAATATCGCACGATCATAAAACCGAAAAATAAATAACGGAAGTTTATACTGTCGAATGGTTAGATAACCTATGTCCAATATACATATCTAAAATCTAATTATCTACAAAAGTGCCATCGAAAGACCTAAATATCGAAGTACAGAGTATCGTATGTCCTAAATATCGATATTTACTTAGTATGTATAAGTCATGGATAGTCTTAGTTCATGGATGGTAGAGTTCATAAAAAGGCAATGAGAACTTATGATGCAAGAGCGAGCGAAGCGAGCTCGGGACTTGGGGCACCCCAACTCGGACAGGTTAGGTTCGAAGGGGATGATGGGGCTCAAGTGAGTGAGCAGAGCGAGCGATATTTTAATTAGTAGGTATATTTAACGTAAATATAATGAACTTAAGTGTATTAAACTTTGACATTTTGAACTTCGGTATAATGAATATCGACATTTTTAATCATTCGATATTTTAATCACTCGGCATTTCAATCTTAGACATTACAGTCTTAAATATAACAATTTTCGATACTTCGATACAATCGATATTTTAATTTTCGACGTTCAAATATGTACTTTCCTCGCTTCGTAAATTAAGAAAGGGGAAAAGGCGAGCGATGTTATTTATGGGTTTTCACTCACGGTATATGGTGCTATACGGTCGGGGCGGATTTTTTTCATCTATGATGTCATGTCTTTAAATTACCTCGATACACTACGCTCCGAAAACGTTACGTGCATTACCTACATCATCAGCCTATAATGTTGCCACTGCTGGGATACAGGTCTCCTCTCTGGGCTAATAATCTACCACGCGGTCCCAGTGCGGGTTGGTAGATGTCACATATCTTCGATTTTTTTTTGTTTCTAGGACAAAACACGTTGCGTTTTGATAGCAATGGTGATAAATTACACAAAGTAAAGCGCCTGCCCGGGTTCGAACCCATGACCTACAACTCGTAAGTCGGGGCCATTACTACTGGGCCACCACTGCTCTCCGTGCGTTACCTAATAACATGCTTTTCATAATATTTTTCATGAAACATATCACTTGGGAATTCATTCTTTCTGAACAAGATTTACCCGGCAGCCAGGTTACTCAGTCAAGATTTGCCTGTCAGTACAGGAACTTGTTGAACAAAGTGGTCGACATAGCTCACAGAATAAGCAAGCTGGAGTAGCAATAGGCCGGCCATATTAACCGTAGAACCGATGAACATTGGGGTAGACGTGTTCTTGAGTGGAGACCGTGAATCGGCAAACGTAAGGTAGGACGTCCTCAGGCTAGGTGGAGCGACGATCTTCGCAGGATGGCTGGCAGCAGCTGGATGAGAGTTGCCGAAAATCGAGTTGAATGGCGAGGTGGAGGTCGTTGATGGTGGGTTGAATGGACTATGGCCTATGGCTGGCAGTAGACCACAGTAAGCTGATGATAAAAAGGAACTTGATATCACTACACACGAAAGCTCTAAGTATTCATAAACTTAAAAAACAATAATTTCACAAGAAGCTTTTACTTATCCACTCATCTCACATAAGCTTTAAATCTGTGACAGTTCCCAAGTACCCACAATGTCAAAGCTTATAACTCGTATGCTAGTGAGCTAGTGATTGAAGTGGGCGTTCAGTGCGGCGATGCAGATTATGCAAGCGCTCTGCTTTGTCCGCGCAAACAATGCTTCCCCCCACAAAGGGGCTGCCAACGTGGCGGCTATGCATTGGATTTTTGATTCCCTGCAACACATGAGCTTGTTGGATATTAATAAACTTTTTCCTTAGATTTTTCCGGTAGATTTTGTCAAATATCTTGGATGAAGAACACAATAGGCACGAAGCTCAACGCCAATTGTCGTACTTAAAAAACGTTCAGAAATCTCATTTCAACGACAACCAATGCAATGTCAAAAAATGGTAACAATATAGGGAAATTATTGGTATTTCGGATTGAGACTGAGATTAGAACGCGAATGTTTTTAAAAATACGAGAATTGGCGCTCAGAACGTGTATTCGTCGTAGAATTTACATGACAGCTTTGAAAGCCTGAATTCTGATGTGAATAGCTTCAGATAAGATTTGGTTACATATTCACCGTATGATTTAACTCAACTTTTTCATTTTCATCTTCTTACCTATCTAAATTTATTTGGGGTCGGCACAGTACCTATACTATATTTTCTTTCCCTATCAAATGTTCACTTACGTTCAAAGAAAATAAATAATGGAAAATAAAAGAATATTGTCTGACATAGATAAAGCACACAGAGGTCGCTCTAACGGATTTAAAATTTAATTTATTTCATCGTAACAATGGAATGAGATTGCGTGAGCGGTGCAATCTCGTGATTGGAAATATTTGTCTGGCGGTTCCGCAGGCGTGCTCGGTGGCGGGGACATTCTATGGGCGTCGCGTCGTGTCTATAAACGGAAAAATGGCGTAGGACTATTTAAGAACAAGTTTGGATAACCAATTCAGAAAAGTGGGTATTTGCACCACATATTAAAGTGGTTGTATATAATTCTGGAGGTTCATGTGAATCTATACTTCTATACTAATATTATAAAAAGGTAACATTTATTAGTTTGTTTGTACGTTTGTATGTAGCGGGTTATCTCTGGAAATACCAGAGAAATACCAGTGATCAGAACCCTAATACTCGTAATTAAGTAATGTTTACTTTTATTCTGTTTATTTTTATATCGTTCTTTCTAACAACTAGTAGATCTGCACCATAATTGCGTAATATTACTATTACTCTCAATTTGAATCATTTTGAAGCATATTGCTATTCCATTGATCTATATGCTTGAAAAATGTGTCTGCTCAACAACATAAATAACGCAATGAATGTTGTTGAACTGTCAAAATGAAACCCATTGCTACTGATAGTGTGTTACGCAATTACCCTGCTGTTTTGTAATATGTGGATAACGTTGTGAGTAGTGTACTCGTATTTGTTACCTCTATTATTGAGTTCTAATCTATGTTTACTTATTATTCATTACATTGCTGTTTGTTGTCCCTAAGTAAATAAATACCAGTCGGATAAAAAAAACCGTTTTGCATTTGATAGCCCAATTTTCGAGGAATGCTCTAGACTATTTAACATCACGCTATGACGGCTTACTTAGGAGCCGAGCAAAAATAAAAAAGTCAGGAAGAACGCTAAGCGAAAACGAAGTGATAGCGCGGGCGATGCGATGCGATGCGACGGGGTGGGGCGGGGAACAAGACATTTCACGCGGATGAAGTCGCGGGCAGAAGCTAGTTCATAGATAAAGTAAAATAAATACAGTAAGGGCCCGATCACACGTACCACACCCAAACCACAACCACACCACAACGATAACTCGTGGACGGGCGCTAATTTGTATGAAAACGAATAGTCTATTCATACGGACCACATTTGCCCGACAAAATCAACCGTGTGTGGGCGATATCGACCACATCAAGGCCACGTCGCAGCCACAACACAACCACAACGTTGCGTCGACGCGACACGTCAAGAGTGCGCATCACTCACAAATGTCACATTTGAAGCTACCATGGCCATGCGTATGCTGTGCATTTTTCGTGCAGTTTTTGCGTAAAATATATTCGATCCAGTCTTCAATAATTTGATTTCTGCACACTTCAGAGCAACCGGAACATGCCAAAATTGTTCGTTTTGGGTGCAATTTCTGGCTTTTTTGGTTTAACAGTCTTGCTCTTTTCAGGTAAAGGTTTATTTTTTATTTGTTTATTTATTAAAACTTTATGCACAAGTAAAAAAAAAGTACTGTACAAAGGCGGACTATCATTCTTCTTTTATGTTCTTCTTCGAGTATTCTTTTGTGTGGAGAGCTGCTTAAAATTTTAGACCTTTTGCTTCACTTATTATAGGGCAGTGTTGGGCACAATTAAATTAATTTTTTAATTGTAGAGGCCAACAATTACAATTTTTATTTCAACTAAATTAATTGCAATTAAATTAATTCAATTATTTTTTAATTGTGAAATACAATTAAAATCAATTGCAATTAAATCTGTTAATTGTGGTTTACAATTAATTCAATTGCAATTAAAATTTTATTTACAATTAAATTAGTTGTTTTAAACAATTAATATTTAATTTAACTACGTATTTGATTAATGTAAATATGGCAGGAGTAGTGTTGTAAAAATACCGTATAATACCAAAAGGCTATGTATTAAACAGGTATTTTACCATAACTTACGGTATTATTGGTATTTTATGTATTTTATATTTTGATTCACTTTTTAAGATCCTGCGTTATTACGAAGAGTTGTAGTTTAATAAATAAAATATATTTTAACTGTGGATTGTATTCTATATTTTAGAATGACTAACTTTAATTTAATGATTACTTTCATTTATTTATTTATTTGCAAACATGGGTAAAAGATACATAGATATTTTGTTATTATTTATTTACTTAGTAATTAAACTTCACACATATTATTACAGTATTATATTTCCGTCTATTTTCATCATCATCGTCTATTTTCATATTATTATTTATTTACTTAGTAATTAAACTTCACACATATTATTACAGTATTATATTTCCGTCTATTTTCATCATCATCATCATCATCGTGATCATGATCGTGATCGCCATCGTCATCGTGATCGTCATCGGCATCGTCATCGTCATCATCGTCATCGTCATCGTCATCATCGTCATCGTCATCATCGTCATCTTCATCATCATCATTATCGTCATCGTCATCGTGATCGTCATCGTCATCGTGATCGTCATCGTGATCGTCATCGTCATCGTCATCGTCGTCATCGTCATCATCGTCATCTTCATCTTCATCGTAATCGTCATCGTGATCGTCATCGTCATCATTATCTTCATCGTCATCGTCATCGTCATCCTCGTCGTCATCATCATCATCGTCATCGTCGTCATCGTCATCGTCATCATCGTCATCTTCATCTTCATCGTCATCGTGATCGTCATCGTGATCGTCATCGTCATCGTCATCGTCATCGTCGTCATCGTCATCGTCATCATTGTCATCTTCATCTTCATCGTCATCGTCATCGTGATCGTCATCGTCATCGTTATCTTCATCGTCATCGTCATCGTCATCCTCATCGTCATCGTCATCATCATCATCGTCATCGTCGTCATCGTCATCGTCATCATCATCTTCATCTTCATCGTGATCGTCATCGTCATCGTCATCGTCATCGTCATCGTCATCCTCGTCATCGTCATCGTCATCTTCATCGTCATCGTGATCGTCATCGTGATCGTCATCGTCATCGTCATCGTCATCGTCGTCATCGTCATCGTCATCATTGTCATCTTCATCTTCATCTTCATCGTCATCGTCATCGTGATCGTCATCGTTATCTTCATCGTCATCGTCATCGTCATCGTCATCGTCATCGTCATCGTCATCCTCATCGTCATCATCATCATCGTCATCGTCGTCATCGTCATCGTCATCATCGTCATCTTCATCTTCATCTTCATCGTCATCGTCATCGTGATCGTCATCGTCATCGTTATCTTCATCATCATCGTCATCGTCATCCTCATCGTCATCGTCATCATCATCATCGTCATCGTCGTCATCGTCATCGTCATCATCATCTTCATCTTCATCTTCATCGTGATCGTCATCGTAATCGTCATCGTCATCGTCATCGTCATCGTCATCGTCATCTTCATCGTCATCGTCATCGTCATCGTCATCCTCATCGTCATCATCATCATCGTCATCGTCATCGTCATCGTCATCAATCATCAATCCTGAATTATTCTAGTTAGGTACCTGTGCTACACTTTTACGTAATGTTCTGGCTTAAATCCAGACTTTACATACCTTTGAAAATATTAAGGAGAATGCTCTTGTATTGTTTGCATTATGTTTTTCAGTTAATGACATTTATTAATTGTTAACTGTAATTGTAAACGTGTATCAAACAATTAACAATTAATCAATTGTAATTGCAAATTTTTACAAGCACAAATAATTTAATTGTAATTGCAAAGTTTTACAAGCACAATTAATTAATTGTTAATTGCGATACGTTACAATTACAATTAATTATTTTAGTTGTTAGTTGCAACTAAATTTGGCAATTTAATTGTTAGTTGTTAATTGCTTTCACAATTAGTTTTTGCCCCACTCTGTTATAGGGTCGCGCGACGGATGACTTTGGATGCGGCGACAACTCTAACAATGTGACATAAGAAGAAGTTGATGGTATTGATGCTAGGCTTTGCAAATCCAAATGTTGGTTTATATCGCAGTTAGAGAGTTCGTGCTCTTCACAAAGCTTTCTTGCTGCCTCTAATATGTCTTCTTCTATTGAAAGCAGTTCTTTCATTGTCGTCGCCTGTTATCTCTGATTCTGCTGGCATATGCCTGTTGAAACAAAAGAAAAGAAAGACAAAAGTTCTTTGTCTTCATGATATCCTAAAAACATAAATAATTAGTTTATTAGCATAGCAGTAAACACATGTCATGACACACACATAATACCTTAAATAAACGTCTGATACAGTGTACAAGACTGCGCGCGCAATTTTGTTCACAATGGCTATGCGCACTCTTGCACATAGAACACTGAAGACCTTTGAAAGACCACTTCTGCCATCTTTTGGCCAGGGCGTCTTATTAACTCGAATGAAACACGTTTCGATAGTAATTTGATAGAAATAAACACATATAACAACTTAAATCTCACCGTGATAACTTAGGTGAAGTGAGCGGGAAGTGAGCTCAGCCATTCCCTAATGGTGGGGATTGACACTATTAAGTGCTCACTTCACTTATGATTTCACGGTGAGATTTTTACAGAATCGACCGGCAGGTCTCAAATTTTTTTTCGAATAAATCTTCGGAAATTGTATTAAAAACGAAAACTCTTGCACTTGCACGTTTAATACGTCGATGATGCGCTGTCAACCGATGTTGGCCGCAGAAGACTTTTCTGATTCGAGAATCGCTCTGCGCATGTACACTACGCAATCTATGTGTTTATGACAAAAGAAAGCTAATACATTTCCTGTCTTTCTCCAAACAATCCAGTCAATTGATTGAATTACGTGAGAACAGTAATTCAATAACCCGTTGTCAGCCCCCCAGCACTAACCCGCAGCGAAACGAGCGTGTGATTCCTTTACCACATATTTATTTCAAGCGTTAAGCGGAAGAAATAAAACGTACCTATCATAATAACTCGTTACATGTGTTTTACAGGCGAAACAACTTTGTTATTACGAACATTTTTATTCAGCAGCTATTGACAAGAAACGTACCTAAACGTTAAGATGTCATTTTGGGTATTATTTACGATGTACTTTATTGAAACACATCGCTTTATGTGTAGGTCTTGTCTCGTTTACGGGGTAATGCCTACAACGTTAGGTACGTTTCGTGAAAGATATGAATGTATCTAAGAATAGTATTGACTCAGGTGGCTGGCTACAAAAGGATCTACACTTGTCTAATCTCTTCACTTGAGCGAACCAGTGGCGCGCTTAAACGAAACCTATTTTCAGACTTGTTCAGGCGAAGTTGTCAAGAAAAGTGCTTTGAATAAAATGGAAGATAGATTTACATGCTACTTATTCTTATTTCTAAATAAAATTTTTCGTACATATCGTTTTTAAATTAAATATTACTTCTATGCCTTCGTGCTTAGTCACGTTTTCGAAAAAAAAAGTAATAAAGCGTTTTATGAGAATGACTTTTGTAGCTATCGATGCTTCTATAAATAAATGGCAGTGCCTAAGAATTTGATTGTACCAATCTCAACCGTAGCCTGTTGCTAGCAACACTCTAATTGCGTAACACATTTTCAATGTCAATCTGAATCATTTTGAAGGATATTGCTAATCCATTGCTTCAAATGTTCGAAAAATTTGTCTCCTTAACAACGTAAATAACTCAAAGAATATTGTTGAACTGTCAAAATGAGTTTGCTAGTGTGTTACGTAATTACGGCGGTGCTTGTCCCTCGCACACTGCGCTCAACGCTCTCTTGGACGCTAAGCCTGTGATGTGTTCGTGGACGAATGGAAGAAGATCTTGTCCTGGAGTATTGTGAGATGAGCGTATGACTGTCGAGTAGTTGTATACTTTTAGTTATTTTTCTTAACTTATATGTTTTGTCTTTAACTAATGCAACTGGCTTTGGCCTGATTATGTTAAAATAAATAAATTAAAACACTTACGACATTTTTGAAAATGTTTTAAAGTACCTGTAATCATACACACTGCGGACACAACTGTTTAATAATAAAACTATCAAGCATTTATTAGGTACAGCCACAATTTGATATTGACAGCGCCTGTATGTCGTAGCAGTAAGGGCCAATTTCGTAGTGGAGTTTTCGTTGACTGTACTTCAGGGAGTTTTAATCTAAAATAAGTTATTTGTTGCAGAACATTCACGCTGCTGACAATATTCTCACAATGCATGACTAACGTGACCATACCGACCCTGACGTGGAAGAGGGGCCAGGGTATCACCATTATATGGTTCCCTCTCTTCAAACTGTTTCCGGTAAGACGGCTACAGTACTTCTTTATTATTTTACCAGCAACAACCCGATAGCAACCTTCATCATCATCATCATCATATGAGCCGAAAGAAATCCACTGCTGGACATAGGCCCCAAGAACCGCCATTCCAACCAATACTCGTATCAACCTTATTTAAACGTTAATAGAGATCACTGTACTTTTGACAGACGTGTTAGTTGCAGCACCCAGAAGCAGCCTTATTTTAATCACTGTCATTTTGACAGTGATTCAATTCATCGTGGTCCGACACGCACTTGGTCGGTTTTTTCATCTTCATTTTTAATTCTCATACAAATATCCATTCAAATTCATCATGTATTGACATTTAGGTAGATCTTATTTTTTTGTTGATGTATTTTTTAGTTTAAAGAAGGAGTTCATACTCTTTTTATTTACTGAAACTCGATAGAGAAACTCATAAAATTTCTTAGAAGAACCATCTCAGAGAAAAGTCTTATTTCTGTATAAACACGATCTCTATCCTTCCTAGAAAACATGTGGAAAACAAGATTTTATTTACTTCCATATTTAAAACGATTTGTTCGTAGGTATTGCTAACAATAGTAATAATGTGGGCGCTGTGTGCCGTGCTGACCGTCACTGACGTGTTCCCGCTAGAGCACCCGGCCAGGACTGATGTCAAGCTCAACATCATTGAAGACGCGCCCTGGTTCAGGGTGCCTTATCCTGGTAAGTCTTGTTGAAGATGCATAGGCCGCTGTGATATTAGCCTGTGAATTTCATTTAGTGAATAAAAGCCCTCCAATGGTACTTACAGAATGGCTCGTTAGTAAAACAGTATTGAAATATCGTAATATTTGAAGACGATGTAGATTTACCAGAACGGCAATTCTCGTAAGAACGTTCACACGGTCTCAATCTGTCAAAAATACCTCTCAATTCCCCATATTTTTGACAAGTTTTTGACATTGGTTGTCGCTTAGGTGAGATTGCGAATTTGCGACTAGATTTTGAACTTTTGTCTAGATTGACGCCCATTAAGAAGGTAGGTACTATTTGATTTTGTTTGAACTCACGAGCGCCACTCATGGCCGAGGGGTGTCGGATTCGACCGGAAACCTTTATCATAACCTTTCACAGCAATTAGACTTCCTTTATGATTCGTAGTCTTATATGTAATTTGTGTTAGGTCAATGGGGCGCGCCAACCGTGAGCGTGGCAGGAGTGCTGGGCATGTTAGCTGGGGTGCTCGCCTGCACTGTGGAGTCCATCAGCTACTACCCCACCACGGCCAGGATGTGCGGTGAGTTCACATAACATCATGCATTTCCTCTCGCAGGGTTAGGCAGTGGTGTAGGTGCATAGTACACCAGTTCAAGTCTTTTTAAAGTTCCGTAGTCCACGAGGAACCCTTATAGTTTCGCCATGTCCATCTGTCTGTCCGCAGCTTAGCTCAGACACTCATAGTACCAGAAAGCTATAATTTGGCATGGATATACACACCGCGCCACATGAATAAGACCAGAATATTTTTTTTGCTATTTAGGATAAGAGACAAAATTAATATACAGCGTGTAACGGAAGGGGGGTATCAACCCTGAAGGAGGTGAATGTGCTCATGAAACTCAACAACTTTCCCCAAAGAACATAGGTCGAAATATGAAAAAAAAATTTGGCCCTCCCTTACAAAACTGACTACCTACCAGCTGATTGATTTACTATGGGAGGGCCAAATTTTTTTTTCATATTTCGACCTATGTTCCTTGGGGAAAGTTGTTGAGTTTCATGAGCACATTCACCTCCTTCAGGGTTGATACCCCCTTTCCGTTACACGCTGTATAGGGTGACTGGTAATTAGTGACCGATACTTAAACACATGATTCTACTCATGACAACAAACAAGTTTTATAATGGGACAAAAAGTGAAATGACGAAAAAAAAATCAGCTGTTTTGACGACTCGTACGAACATAAATGTAGGGAACAGCTGATTTTTTTTTTGCGATTTCGGATTCGGTCCGATAGTAAAAGTTGTTTGTAATGATGAGTAGAATCATGTGTTTAACTACGGAACCCTGCATTGTGTGTGGTCCGACACGCACTTGGCCGGTTTTTAAATTGATCTCTAAGAAACTAATTCAGTTTTATGTAGATTCAACTGTTGTGATAAATATTACGTTAGCTTATATTAATGTCTGAATATTACAACCACAGTTTCTATTACATTGTCACTGTTAACACTGACAGGGCTCTGAGGGGATTTCTCTCTACAGATCCCCTTTGAGGCTCAAAAGCGACGATGCCTCTGGACGTCTTCCTGGACCTAAGCTCACTTCACCTAAGTTTTTACTAGACCGACTGGTTTAGTAAAGTTAATCCAAGTGCCTCTCCGACAGCGGCCCCCCCACCTCCTCTCCACGCCATCAACCGCGGCCTGGGCACGGAGGGGCTCGGCACCATGCTGGCGGGTCTGTGGGGCTCCGGCAACGGCACCAACACCTTCGGGGAGAACGTTGGCGCCATCGGAGTTACCAAGGTACAATGCTAAAAGATTATTGTGGCGCGTGGCCAAAATAACGCCGCCATCTTGTATTGTCTATACACAATGACAGTGACAATTTGCCCGAGTCTGACAACCAGTCTTACCAAGGGGTATCGTATAACCCAGTAACTGGGTTGTGGAGGTCAGATAGATTCGCTCCATGTAAAATACTGGTATTCAGCTGCATCTGGTTAGACTGGAAGCCGACCCCAACATAGTTGGGAAAAAGCAGGCTGAAGATGATGGCGAGTGACAATTATACTAATGTTTACCAAAAGCGCCCCCCTGTCAACTTCATTCGATTGCCATATGATCCTTGTATAGTTTGATCTTTACAGTCTTTTTACTTTCACAATTATTTGATCTCTGATTTTGCATCACCGTCCAAATCACAGTGATCTTTATGCTCATTCAAATAAGGTTGCTGTTGGGTTGCTGCCACTGACAAGTCTGAACAAATCATTGTGATCTTTATTCGCGTTACAATAAGGTTGCTGTTAGGTTAGCTGCTGTCCTAAGGGAACTACAGGCGAATACCAAACTTGTGGGCGACAGTAGCGGTTAAAGTAGCCGTACTTCAAAACTTGGATATATTAGGTCATCCCACTTCCAGTGTCATATTTTTTATTTCCAATATTTATGTATTGCGCAATGGTATGCAATAGTTAATACATGTGTTGTCTTCTACAATCATGTTAGTTTAATTTGGTGTGTTGTATTGTCAAGACGCGCATTGATTTAAAATGGAAGATTAAAAAAAATCTATTAATGTAGTGGAGCAACGTATATCTCTAAAGTTTTGTGCTTTACTCAACTACTCTGGAGGAGTTGCGCACGACTTACTGGTAAAGTGTGTTGGTCGTAACGCCTTAAATAAAAGAACCGTACAGCGATGGCTTGAAATGTACAAACAAGGAAGAACCACAGCTGAAGATGAGCCGCGAGCACCTCGATCATTATCACCGACTAGATTACAATCAAGGGACAAAATCAACGAAGCACTTCGTCAGTCACGTAGGGTCAGTGTCAGTGATCTCTCCACTAAACTTAACATTCCTCATTCCACTATACATAGAGTACTCACGGAGGATTTATGTCTGGTCAATAAAAGTGCAGTGTGGGTGCCCCACACTCTGAACACGGATCAGAAGGAGTTTCGTTATGAAACTGCGCGTAGCCATTTATTGTGGTATCGCCATAAGAAAAATATACTTAATAGATTCATATGCCTTGATGAAACTTGGGTCGAATTTTATACTCCTCGTCAAAGACATCAGTCACGATGTTGGGTGGAACCAGGCACTTCAGCTGAACATTTACCACGTGCAGAGCTACATGAACGAAAAATACTACTAATAGTAGCTATGGATGTCAGAGGCATTGCTTTTTGGAGAACTTATGATGAAAATACAACTATGACTGGAGAGCGATATAAGTCATTTTTAGAAGAAAATATTCCTATTTGGGCAGACGAACATCATATAACGAGTCCTATAATTTTACATGATATTGCCAGACCGCACAAATCAAAAATAGTTCAGAATTTAATTGAAGATAAAGGATGGATTGAAATTATTCAGCCGCCATATTCCCCGGATATGAATCCTTGTGATTTCAATTGTTTTGGCCATGTGAAGAGGAAATTGTCGGGTACTCGATACAATAGCAAAAAGGAGTTAGATATTAAACTAAAGAGCATTATTGATGAATTAAATGAAAGTGGTACTTTAAATGGTCTTCAAGATTTGCCAGCAGTCTGGGAGCGAGTGATTAATAGTGGTGGAGATTATTGATTAGAGTCACAAGGTTATATAGTATAGTAGTCAGTTTTTGTAAAATAATAATAATAATAAAAAAATATGACACTGGAAGTGGGATGACCTAATAATATTGTAAAACAGTTTTCTTTGGGGCTCAAAACAATTTCCTGGACAATTTATTGCACTTTGCAAATTAGTTTTTGCAAACATCTGTTTATATCTGAATCAAAAGGTATTGAAATACGCAAAAAATTCAGCTGCAGCAAGCATCAGTCTTACCTGCTGTAGATTTAGTTCCCTTCCATTTTGGAACAAAAAATTCGTCAACACTCTGGAAGTATACAATGTAGACATCATAGCGCATAAAATTTGATTATTATGCGTTAATTAAACTAAAGGCAGTGCAAACGACAGGTGCCAGCAGCAAGTACGGTGGTATAGTTGTGTATACTTAAACGTTGCGGTAGCGTGGCTAAAAGCATCGGACGAGCGGACCGAACTGTGGCGCGGTTTTAATTACATTATGTGGTTTGCACTAATATTGGGAGGTTTGATGTTAAATGAGCACGTTTCACTGGATTTTAATATGTTATTGTTAAATGGGCCTGTAGAAATCGCTTGTGTGGACCGATTCCTCCACAGGCCCGCTCTTAACCTCGATCACGCCTGATGGAAAGCGATGGATGAGGATGATGGAACGAGCGTGCCCAGAAGATGCCTAAGGCACTGGAAGCCTCCCACGCATCGATGAAACACAGCGGGCTGCTTGACGCCGGACTCCGGTGGGAGGATGGTCGCAAACCAGGCGGGCGTTAGCCCTATTACCGCAAGGGCAGAATTGGCCAGTCAAGTAAGGTGTTGGGTGCGACTGTCCAGGATGCGCCGAGCGCTCGGTGCAGTTGAGTAGCTGGCGGAACAAACTGTGCTACACGAGGATGCTTCTTCATGCATCCCAACGATAGTTATAAGTTGTTGATTAGCTACCAGCCGAACCCCATTGATCCAAAGAGGGTGGCATCATATACGCCACCTATTCATCACGTTGTATACGCTCATCATGTTTGAGGTTTTATTTTTCTGATGGAAGGGTTTTTATGGCTCCATACCCAAAAGGTCCAAATGAAGCCCTATCCACAGCCCATGCCGTCTATTTGCCGAGATTTTGTCCCTCTAAAAGTTACCTTAATGTCAAAATAGAGGATGTGCGCTAGTTAATTAATGCATCCTACCGCAATGCACCGGAGATTTCTACCAAATTGGATTTTGCTCGTTAGTATGTACATGAGCAATCTCCAATGTGATGGATTTCATGTCACTAGCAGAATTTTGTTGGAGATGGCTTTGTGATATGTTCAGATATTCTTCGTCAACAGTCAAGGCAGATAAAGAACGACTGCATACAAAAGCTGAAAGGGATACTCTTAAGTAAACATATCTCTTTTGGTTATGTTATCTTGACGGTTAACATTTCGTTTATCAGTCCCAAGTAAAAAGGACTAGAAGGACGACAAAAACCAAATTGACGGTCAGTCCACACCACGGTGTACTTTTTATACTTGACATTGTTTTTCCGGGCATCAATTGGCCATTTCTTGATAAGAATAAGAATATTGCAAGGAAAATAAAGATTACATAATATATAGGTATTACAGAATTTTGGTTTTCTTAGAATTTTACACAGCAGAAATATCCAGACTTCCTGACCTAGGCTGGACCTGTCCCGCAGGAAGATTATCAGATTTTTTCATGAAATTACAATTCAAGCTTTCAGAAGAACGTCACAGTGAAAAACAATGTTTTAGGATTATGAACGGACTGACTACGATTTGGGTTATTTATAAATATTGTAAGCAATAAGCAAAAAAAAAAAAATTTAAACCAAAACATACCACAATAACTGTTTTAGGAAATTCAATGTAATAACTGTATTACAACCTATTAATTATTTAGTAATAATTTTCACGAAGCGAAAAATTTCTTAACCCTTAACTGCAAAAAAAATATGATTGACATGTAAAAGTGTTTGTACAAGCCTACTTACAGGAAATAAATCATTTATCAATTATCATTGCATCGTGATGGAAATTTCCATCAACAATCCAATGCCATATTTTCGTTTCCACAGAGCACGGGGATTCCCCAATTGTTAGAGATATTCAATTCATTTTCTTCCCAGTAGAATCTACTGGGAAGAAAATGAATTGAATATATCTATGATTTTACTTTTTAAGCAAATTAAATTTATTTGGTCGTAACATTAGCTCTATAGTAAATAAAAAAATATTTAAAAAAATATATTCATAAAAATACTTTTTTTTTTTTTGTTGAAATTTACATCTTTATGTAATCGGAACGAATCTACTCAGTAGATTATGTAAATTTCAACAAAAAAAATAAGTATTTTTATGAATATATTTTTTTAAATATTTTTTTATTTACTATAGAGCTATTGTTACGACCAAATAAATTTAATTTGCTTAAAAAGTAAAATCATGCAATAAATGGTTAAGCTGTCAATTTTGGAGGAGTCACTGTAAAAGTCCGTTTTCAAATAAGTGCAGAAACTTTTAGCAAATTTTGTTTGGACTGGGATGATAGGTAGCTTGAAGACACACTGCCTTGAAAAAAAGATATTCAATGGTATACCGTGCAGGTGGGTTCCCGTCGCGTGGTGCAGTGGGCAGCCGGGCTGATGCTGGTGCAGGGCGTGGTGGGCAAGCTGGGTGCCGTGTTCATCATCATTCCGCAGCCCATCGTGGGGGGGCTGTTCTGCGTCATGTTCGGAATGATCTCGGCTTTCGGTGAGTTTCATCACAATCATCAGCCTGTAGCGGTACTCTGTTGGATTGCTCTTCCATCGCACTCCGTTTATCTCGATCCTCAGTTACTCTCATACAGCTGCTTCCAGCCACTCTGCAAATATCGTCGGCCCACCTAGCCTGAGGATGATCAAACTTATGTTTGTCAATGCGCGGTGTCTCCTCAAAACACGTCTACTCTAAAGGTCGTCGTTTCTACAACCAAAATTCCCGGTCCAATGCTACTTCGGCTTGCTTATTCTGTGGGCTGTGTCAACTACTTGTTTCTCTGTTGGACCACCCTTTGTGGATTCCATAAGTCACAGCATACATAGCCCTTGAATAGGTCGCTGAGCGATTATTCTTTTAGAAACGATCTCGTACACTGTCAAAAGACCCATCACACAGCCGTTATCTACGTATTTTGTCCATCAAACTAAATATCATGAGCAAACATTTTTGCCGGGAAACGACTTTTGTTTTTGGCGTAAAAAATCTCTGTTTACGGCAGCGCGCAACGTAACGCACGCAACACATTGTGCTTATATGAGTTAAAACTTTGATCTTCAATACCTCCGTAATCAGACGTTTCCCAGGTATGGTCCAGTATAGTAAAAAATCACAATGGCGGAGAGAACAAGTGACTCTCGCCTTCTCGGCTTGGTTAAGCTTCTATTGCACCCTTCTCTTTACACAGGTTTGTCAGCTCTCCAATACGTGAATTTGAACAGTTCTCGGAACCTGTACATCATCGGGTTCAGCATCTTCTTCCCGCTGGTGCTGACGCGCTGGATAGCGGCGCACACCGGGGTCATACAGACGGGGGCTGAAGCCCTGGATGCTGTACTGCAGGTGTTGCTGTCCACCTCTATACTGGTGGGCGGCATTATCGGATGTCTACTGGATAATCTGATACCAGGTGAGAAGAACGCTTTCTTTCTTCCTCAACTCGAACTCGAAGCAATTATTTCAATTAAAACAATTATAGGCACGTTTTGGAGTCGTTCAGTCAGAAAGATGAAGCTAGTGGCCCATTCTAAAGCCTGGTATGTTCCTACGGAGAAGAATGGGCAAGAGACTCTACATACGTTCTTTGAACATCAAAATATTGTTACAAAGTATCTATTGGTTACATCATTCTTCTTCTTCTTCTTAGCATACATTACATCATTCATATTGATGTTCTTTCTTTCAACATCGTTTAGCCGAAAGACGTTTACTACTGGACATAAGATTCTCCCATACATTGCCACGACAGGTCCTTCTTGCATCTATTGTATACTTTCGACCATTACGAGGTTATCGACCGCTTTCTAAAACTATCTACTACCGACTCGGTACTGTGGATGCTACACATGGCTCTTTCATTAAGTATTACTATTGGAACATGGAGATTGCATAGGTATAATTGTATCCATCACATATCAGGCACGGACGAGGAGCGTGGATTAGCCGCCTGGGCTAAAGAAATGTGTCTGGACGCGGCGGGCGCGTCGGAAGAGGGCGACACCTACGACTTCCCCGTCGGAATGGGACTTATACGGAGGTGACTCATACAATATCTTTAACCCTAATTTTTTTTTAAGTTGATGTAAATTACCTGGCGAAACTCCGCAGATGTGACGGTATCGAATTATCGATATCTAAGCATAATGAAAAAAAATAAAAATTGTTTTCAGTTTCGCTAGCTACCCAGTATTATGGTATACACAAGTACACAACAGTATAATGGTACAAACAGTACAATGTTTTAGGTTAAGCAGAGGTGTACAGTTATCCTACATTTCACCTTTCACTACATTGTACCTAATCAGTATAGAATTACTTTTCCTTACCAAATCTCTAGGACTCAGTCTTTTTTAAGTTGAGCAATGGTCCAAAAGTACACGCTGATGTGTGTAATTGTATTTTGTTATATTTTTAGGTGGACGTGGACCCAATATCTGCCTTTCATGCCAACGTACCAAGCTGGGAAGTTCACCGCATTGTTTACGAAGAAAGAGGTCTGATGACGTAGTGGTTAGAACTTTCGTTAAATTAATTTCGAAGCAATCCGTTAGTAATCAGGGTCTAATCATAACTGCACCACAGTCTAACAAGCACAGTTGTGTGTTACTACTTACTCGTATTCATGAAACTAAATTTATAGGGTAATAATTCATCATCACCTGCCTAGCCTTTTCCCAACTATGTTGGGGTCGGCTTCCAGTCTAACCGGAGGCAGCTGAATACTAGTATTTTACATGGGGCGACTGCCTATCTGACCTGCACAACCCAGTTACTGGGTAATACGATACCTCTAGGTAAGACTGGTTGTCAGACTTTTAGGCTTCTGACTACCCGTAGCGACTGTAAAAGATATACGAATGACAGCCGGGACCAACGGCTTTCCGAGGCACGGAGGGGTCTCGGTATGTAAAGATGGTCACCCATCTACAGACCAACCGCGACAAGCGTAGCTTAACCTGATTGATCGACCTGTGCGGCAGTTATTATTTAGCCACGGAAAAAAAAATCGAATGGACTTGTAGAATAGAATAGAATACTCTTTATTATAGGGGTGTCTCATAAATAATGTCGGTTTTTGGTATAAGCTTTTTCATTACATTTACAATGATAAATATAATCCTTAGCATTCGAAGTATCGTATTCTACTGTCCAAATCATTTTCATTTAGATAATGACATATTTCAATATGATAAATACGTACAAATAAGGATGCGTTCGTTTCATTACAATTCATTATATGATCAAACCGACATTACTTATGAGACACCCCAATATGTACAGTCACCACAAGGGGTCGTACATTTATAAATTAATAGAAAACAAACAGTTAATTTATCAAAATTATTTTTTCTCGAAAACATCCATCGGTTTCTTACTAAACTTCCACTATATATATGACGGCAATAGTTACATATCTTCATTGGTGACCGCACACCATGCAAATAACAGATATAATTGTAGAAATCTTACCTAGGGTGACACAATGCGTGGTTTTGTCGCTGAAGCCGATCTTTTAGAGACAGGCTTTGGTATGTGATACAATAAAGTAATATTTTGTTTTTAACTTCATAATGTTCAGTATTTTTTATCCAAAATCAACAAATAAATTATAATTACTAAAGTACCGCGTAAAACCGGCCCAGTGGGTTACGTCAATCCGTTACGAGTTACAAAAGAACCGTTGTTTGTTAAGAACCTTGTGACGTCATTTGCGATTCGAAGGACGCTTTGCAGTCTTGTGAGCAAAGATGAAGTAAATGCTTTTTATATTTTCCATTTTTTGGCAATCGGGAAATTATTTAGAGATTTCAGTAAAGAAATCTTATTTGATAATTTCCCACCCAAAAGAAAAAAAAAACAGATTCTTCATGCTATATTGCAATATTAGGCTAATTTTCATTCACCCTTACTTGTCACAAATTGTAATTCCATACATACCTACATTATAATATCTAAGTATCGTTAAATTAAGTAGAAACATGTATATAGAATGAATTATTGTAAGAATAAAATCTATTTTAAAATAAATGGCGATAAAAAGCGATCTAATGAGTTTTTGATTATTCTACACATTTTTATCGTTCATTCGTGAATCGTGTTAGGAAGTGGTAGGTACCTAAATTGATTCAGTTCTGTTGAAGACTGGGAATAAAAAGAGCGGTCGGGATACAAAGATTGATGAATGAACGTCTTTACGCTAATCAGGACCTAGAAAGTTGTGTTATGTTGTGATGGTATACCAGTCTAAGTATACAACGTGTAACGTTAAATGCGCAAAACCTCAGACACCCCAACTGATTTTTAATTCAATTGACCTATTTCAGAGAGAAAATAAGTCATTAAAAAAATTGTAAAGGTTTTGTGTGCTGTTTTAGTTTTACTGGCCATTCTGATCGTTTCTTGCGTCTGCGACGACGCTTTATCGAGGGAGGAGTCGTCACCGGGCCGCTGCGCCGCGCTGACATTAGGTTGCTTGACCTATTAATAAATAGACACGGCAACGTTTTTAATGAAGATTTGTTGAAAAATGTGACCTATATTAAAAAGTGGTTCAGTTAATTCTGCTCGTTATTCTGATCAAACTATTTTCAGGTTTTGCGCATTTAACGTTACACGTTGTATAGGGTGACTGGTAATTAGTGACAGATACTTAAACACATGATTCTACTCATGACAACAAACAACTTTTACTATCGGACCAAATCCGAAATCGCGAAAAAAAAATCAGCTGTTCCCTACATTTATGTTCGTACGAGTCGTCAAAATGTAGGGAACAGCTGATTTTTTTTTTGCGATTTCAGGTATGGTCCCATAGTAAAAGTTGTTTGTTGTCATGAGTAGAATCATGTGTTTAAGTATCGGTCATTAATTACCAGTCACCCTATATATGCTATTGGCTATAACATCATCAGTCCATAATGTTCCCCCTGCCGGGACACAGGTCACACAGGCCTCCTCTCGGTGAGAGGAAGTGGGCCATATAATCCACCACGCGGGCCCAGTACGGGTTGGTGTCACGTCTTCGAATTTTTGGTTCTTAGACATGCCGGTTTCCTCACGATGTTTTCCTTCATAGTTTTAAGTGATGAAATTAAATACATGAAGTAAAGTCCCTGACTGGGTTCGAAGACGCGGCCGTTACCACCAGGCCACCACTGGTTTAGGTAGATAAAGGTATTTTTAATTGAAAAAGAAATGATCACACCCCTATGGGAAGTAATTGTGTGAGCATCAAGGCAAGCGACTATATTAAATTTTTAAATTAATTAATTTATATCAGACATAGTCCATACATAATAAAAAAAATAAAATTAAAATTAAAATCCATTACAAAAAATAAAGAATAATAAATGAAAATAAAATTAAAATTCATTACAAAAAATAAAGAATAAGAAATGAAATATAACCATACTGAATAATAAACTGTACCAAACCGGTGTTCCGATAAAACCGTATCCTACCCTCAATAGCTTACAATATAGTGGGAGGCTGCGGCCTGGTCACGTCTTTGAAGCTATTTTAATATCCTGTGACCTCGCTTCGCGGGGCTCGCGGGCGCAAGACAACATAACTACACCATATACTCTAGATAGAGAAAGAAGTGGCCTACTTTAAAGTATTTACCGAAAAGCAGCCTAGCAAGGAGAAGAAAAATAAAGTGCTTGGAGATAAACTGCCTTTACAATGACATAACAGTGTAGTGTCCGACCGAACACGATTTTCCTCTTCTAGTTTCGGCCGAAACCGAGATCGAAACCGAAACATACGAAGCTTAGAAATAGTTTGATAATTCAATGATATTATTTTCTGAGGCCCGTCATTTATCGTAGATTTGTTACAAATATTTAGAGATTTTACAATTATCAGATTTTGTGCGAAAATTGTAAAAATTTCAAAATGACGATTGAAAAATGAGCCGTAACAAAATCATTTATTTGTAAATATGGGTAAACAATATCCAGAGGTTTTACATTCATGTAATAATTGTATATCACAGAGTTGGGATCACTATATTTCACCTTTCGGCATGCAAAGTAGGTAGGTACAGACGCCCGCACATCAAGCCATCTGAAACTGTCAAATTTTCCCAATCAACGTTGAACCTTATGCTTTAGCAATAAAGTTGAAAATCTATTAAAGATTTTTGACAGATTGTAGTAGGTTGATGTGCTGGCGTCTGTACATATAAAAAAAACACAAAAAAAAAAAATAAGAAAGAGAATAATAGTTTAAAACGAAAGTATTAAAATAAATCTTATACTTTATCCTGCAAATATACAGATACATTGTAATACGAGTTTGCTTTATTTATCAAATAACTTATTAGTTTTTTTTTAAACATATTAGGCAACGATGATTCCATTAAATATTTACGTAGGCGATTGTATACACGGGGAGCCATGCAAAATATACTATTATTTAAAAGAGTTTTTTACTAAATCTACACTGTCTGTCTATCTGTCTGTCGTTCGTATTCTATCAAAACCGACAGCTCACGATTGCCTCGCGCCTGCTTCGGTCGGGGCTATGATTCGGCCACTTTTTGGAAGCAACTGCGGCTGAAATCTGAATTAATGGCTGAAACTGATCGAAACCGAAATCGAAACCGAACCTTCGGTCGGTCACTACATATCAGACACGACAAAATGCTGCATGAACAATACACATACGAGGTACACACATGTTTGGGGCCACATTCGATACGACAATAGGTATTTGCCGATCGGCAAACTCTGTTGGGTCTCTACCCTCGCTTAATCATGTTCGGGTCGGCTCGGCACAATTATAGCTAAGCCCAGTGTTTTTTCCAGAACATCGAAATCAAATATATGTATGTACAGCCCGATTTAAACTTTTTGGCAGCACGGAACATGAGGCGAGTCCCGGCGCAGTAACAAATTCACCTGTCATCGGAAGTGGGGTAGTAAGGTACCGCGCAGCGAGTGTCGTACCTCAGAGCTGCCATAAAGCGATGCCGGACCGAACAAGGGCAAACTCTTAACACCAGTGGCTGTTAAGGGTTGTGTATTGCAGTAGCAAGAAATGAAATGGCCAGAATAGCAACCAAGCAAAATCATATTACTTAAACATGTTTGTACCACATATCCTGCCGAGCACATGTAATCACGTCCCGTAACAACATTTATATAGAAATTCTCTTAGACGACGACGTAATAGGATAAAAATATGAGGTCGGCCTGGACGACGAGCTCAGGAGGCCTGGCTTACGTGGGGGACCTTCGCTAAAAGGGGACTATCCCTTAATGCCAGCCTGTTTTATGAGATGTATTGTTAAATCTATTTGTGGGATGGGCCAATACTGGATTATTCGGTGTAAGCTTGTTCCACATACACGTGAAGAGAAATAAGTAGCTAATCTCATGTCTCTCCAGTATATTTTTCCAAGTTCGTTTTATTCAATATCAGTATTTTGTATTAGTAATCTCAGGTCTCTGTATTATCTTAGTGTATTATTGTGGGTCAAAACTAGTTTGTTTTGTAAGAGCATCTTCAGTTTTGGTATTGTTAGGAGTAGGTGCCAAACGGGCCGTTTTTGTACCGTTTTGCCTCCTCAAGCCCTTGAGCCTCTAGGTAGTCGTCCTTACCAAATAAAACCTACGTATAGGCTTTTTGTGTGTAATTTAATTTTTAATTTGATTTATTTTGTGTAAATTTAGATACAAATTAGTGAAGATGAATAAATGACCATAACTATGGCTAGAAGGCACAGTCATGTTTCGACGTCTCTTATAACCTATGTCCAAATATACACTCCTAGAGGCAATAAATCTTCGAAAATAGAGTTGTCACTAAAAGTATATATGAGTGAAGAAAAGATTTCATTCCATTGTGCTATTGATTCAGAGTCATCAATAAGTGTCGTCGCTATAATTGACACAGCGCGTAATGGAACGCGAAATGGAAAAAGAACTTCAGCAAGATTCGGGCTATTTCTGAGACATTGTGACCATTTCTGCAGAACCGAATGATATTACAAATGTTTGTTACCTCTGAGATTTTACGGATCATTTTCATGGTCAGTTTTGCTTAGAGACTGACTGTGGTTTGACCTGTGTGGAGACCTGTGTGAAGACCTTTTCAGTTAATGTTTTTTAGTGATTTTGTGATACACGTTCAATACGGTTGACGTTGTGTGGGCGAGCCGTTTCCAGCGCCTGGACTCTTGAAAGCGTTTCACGGAAATTTATGTGTCTATTCGATGTATTCTGTAAAAAAATCTCTCCGTGAAAACCTAGGTGAAGTGAGCTGGCAATAGTGTCAATTCCAGTAGCATCAGGTGGAATGACAGCAGTCTATTCTGTAAAGATCTCACCGTGAAAAACTAAGGTGAATTCATAGTCATTCCACCCGATGCTAGGGATGTAACTATTAACAGCTCACTTCACCTAAGTTTTCACGGTGAGATTTCTCTCGTTTCCACGAAGAATTGTTATTTAATCTGGCATTCATTTCTGCCGGCGGAAAAAATGTGAACGAAATTATTATTAGTATACTAAACTATGTTTGGCGTTATTTAACGTTTTTGAAAACACAATGATCTTTCTCAAGTAGAGGGATTAACTACCCTTAAAATTATTCCAAAGTATCTCATATTGCTAGTTGTATACTTCTATGCCATACGAGTCAAGTATTATTAGAAAGATAGAAAATACATTTATTTGCGGCAAACATGACATATAAAAAGAACACAAACACAAAAACAAGTAACAAGTTTTATTGGGTAGTTGGGGAATTATTCATGTAAGGGCTTTTAAGTGTTAAATGTGTTGGTTCTAGGCAGACACGTTTTTAATAATTTCTGAATTAGTCAGGAATCATACAGGCACTGCAATTAAAACTAAATATAAATTTTATTGATATAATAATCTCCATTGACGGACTCATTCAGTTTTATGTAAACCAAATGTCATGGCCGCGTACCAAGTTGAGCCAATGTTTAATAGACAACAATAAAGCGTTGTGCTTCGTGACGTCATGTCCGGCCATGTCCGGGCAATCACGGGCGGTATATAACGCTAACAGTTGTGGTGAGCGCCAAATCACGTCGTCAAATACGATGACTGTATTTAATACGGAGTTTGAAACAGCTGTTGTGTCATCAGATTAATTTGAAGCTTATAATGCAAAGTGCAAATATACGTGACGACTATGACCTATATTTCCAGAACTACTGGCAATGGATACTGGATTACAGGCGTGATGTTATATGTTATATTACTAGCAATTTCACACTCTAAGTCAATATGACACTAAACGTTAATTTGACACTCTACGTCAATTTGACACTACGTCAATGTGACACTATGTCAGTTTGACGTTCTAGTCAATTCATACAACGTCAAAGAATGACAGTTGTGATTCGAATATAGGAACAATTTAAGTTGATAGTCAATTTTCTTAACAATTAATATCCTAAACTTTACCACATTTGCTAATAAATAAAAGAAGAACGATAAATACGAAATCCTGGGCCAGCTGATTAAGATAGGTGAGTTCACCTCCCACGTTGGCAACAAGCTATCACTACGCAGCCGCAAGTATGTGATTTTATACATTTTATAAATATTACACCACACCTGCCAGTAAACCTACTTCCTGTAACGAATGCCGTTCACAGTCACTGCAATTTCGGCCTCATTTTCAAAAAAGTAAGGTCCAATCACGCCGCCTGACCAAAATCCGCACCAGACAGTTACCTACTCGTTGTGGGTGCATTTGTTTCTCATGGATTGCATGAGGATTTTCTTAGTACCAGATTCGATAATTTTGTGTATTCACGAAGCCATGAAAATGACTTTTTCCGAAAAATTGCCATCGACTTCACGTTGCTCCGTTACCCATTGAACGAATTGCCGGCGCTTTCCGTGGTCTGCTGGTTTGAGCTCCTGAGTTAACTGAATCTTGTACGCATGAAGGTGGTGGTCTTTAGTCAAAATTCGCTGCGTAGTGGTTCGTGAAATTTGAAGTTGTTGAGAACGATGTCGAATTGATGTTTTCGGGTTTTCGGCGACACTCGTTTACAGCAGCAATGTTTTCAAGAGACCGACCGGTACGTTGACGCAAAGGATTCTTAGTATCCATAATTGACCCAATTTCTTCAAATATTTTGACCACTCTTCGAATGGTTGACACATTAGATGCACTTTCTCGGCTGAAAATTTGGTGAAGTTTGCGAGCGGTTTCAGCGTAACTTTCCCCATTTTTGTAATGAGTTTTCACAATTATAACGCGTTGTTCTTTCGAAAAGCTGTCCATTTTTAATAATCGGAATAAACAGAGGTGACAGCTGTCAAATTTCAGAGTCGCCACTTGCATGAAAAAAAAATATTCCAATTTTAAAAAGTGCAATCTTACTGAGACACCCTATATGTTGCGGTATAGATGTCGCCACAACAGAAACACGTACGTACATACGTACTTCGTATGGTAATGAACCGAAACATAGAAAACCCATAAAAAGGACGTCAAAAGTGAATAACAGAAAAAAATACTGCCTCCTTGGTCTAGTGCTAGCAAGTGCGACTTCTTTCTGAAGGTGGGGTACGATTTCCAGGTCGCGAAAGTGTAAGATTGTGCAGGCTGGCAGAATAATAACTCTATTTTATTTATTCGGAAGAACAAACAATTAATTACATATTATATATTACCAGTAAATAGAACATAAGGAGCTATACAAATGTGCAACCAACAACGTTCTCCACAGATACACAAAAAGACAAAGACAATGTTAATAAAGTTAATAAAGTAGTAGAGACACCGTCACTGCATATCCGAGTTGCCACCGGAACAAAAATGTAAATATGTGCTCGGGTGGATGAATTCCGTAGCCGATCTTATCACGAATCCGTACATACGATAAGCCTGACTCATGATTTTATCAGCATGTGCGTCCAGGTGCAGTTTGTCATCCAGCAGCATCCCTAGATCACGAATTGTGTTAGCTCTGGCTAAGATTTTACTTTGTAGTGCATAGGGGTGTTTAAATGGGGTTTTATTTTTAGTAAAGCTGATACAGCAACATCTGGGAATACTAAGTAGTAGTTTTTTTTAATGCAATACTCTACTAAGCGATTAAGATTATTTGAAGTAAGTGGCAGTCTGTTATTGATCTAATGGGTCTGAAAACTTTTATATCGTCCGCGTAAAGTAGGAACTTAAAGTTAGGAAAACACACATCGATGTCGTTGATAGAAATTACGGATAACAGAGGTCCGAGAATTGAGCCCTAAGGCACTCCTGGCGTTGCGGTTGTGATGGTGGAATGGAACCCATTAATAGCTATTTTTTGAGTTCTGTAACGCTAGTTGCATACGAACCGTCAAGATGAGCAAGTCAAGATGAGCAAGTCAAATTAGGTATTACTATTAGCTGTGTTTAATTATAACGTGTTTCATTAAATAGCCCCGTACAACATTCATGACAGTACCTACTTAGCAACTTTCCCTAACCTATCGGGTAATACTGATGGTTTACTCTCCACTAAATGGATTTCATTCTCATATTTTCTTTACCTAATTCATCACTTTTACTCACACAAACAGTCATACAGTTCCACAGAGCACACGATCGTTCCACAAATGCGGTATTATGCAGTATTTATCTGTTAATGTGTGAGTTAAACTGCGCATATATACACGGGCAATTTCTTCCAGCAATTACAGCCAGGCAATAATTGCCGTAGGCCGCGAGTCACCTAATGACGGACCGCCGGCGACCTATGTATATTGTGCGGACCTTAAGTATCTACGAGTACTACTACAGTCGATTCTGTAACCGTGAAAACTTGGGTGAAGTGAGCGTAGAGTGAGCTTTCAGTGTCATACCACCTGTTACTTGGGATTGACCACGCATACATTTAAAATCATAATCGAGATTTTAATACTATTTTTTATGCTAATTCTATTGATCATTTTATATAATTTCAAAGCTAGTATTTTAATTGTCAAAACATTACAATTTTGTGGGCATTAAATGTAGGAAAAAAAAAAGAAAAGAAAAATATGGTGCGTGATCTCTGGCAACAATTGCTATATCGTAACTCTTTGATGTTGTCGTGACGTCATATTTTAACAACATCGCCCGAAGTTGAGCAATTTAAGTTGCCCGTATGTGTAGCTTGAGCCCTGCCACGTGGAATATCCAGGAAAGTATACGAGGGAATGAAAAGGTCAAGCTAGCGTTGTCGGAATTCTTAAACGGTTACGCAACGATACCGGTACGGCACCTGAGACCGGGCGGTATTTACATGGGACCGGGGATTGAAAAGCTAGAGCCTTAGAGTGCTCTGGGATCTTAGAAAATTGTGTGGCAAAGCGTTGATCATCCTGTAATGCTGTGAGACACTCAAATTAAATTTCGTTCTTTTCCTAGAAAATGATATGATAAATAATCGTTTAAGACACCTATTTCAAAATACTTATGAGGTAGATCTTTCAATAAATATAATATAAAGCAAAAGCTAAAAGTCTTAATATGTACAAGTATATAAGAAAGGGAAGGGAAAGAATCATAGGAATCAAAAAAATTCTTCCGCATCGCTGTCAACAAGAAAAATGCCTAAAAGGCTGGCAGCATTGCCACGTTATATGGCAATGCTGATTCTTTGGCCAAAGAAAAGGGCCAGCCCTCTGGTCAGGTGAACAGTCGACCAACCGCTTGACTATGTCTCGAAAAAGTAAGTGAGCACTCGGCCCTGGTGTTTCAACACCAAACACACACCTATCTTAAATACTGCCCTATTGTTCACAGAAAATATCACGGTAATCTGTACACGTGGGCGTTGTAAGGGCGACTTATAGAGAGCAGACGATTCTGACAGTCTGTTCTGACTAGTTGTTGGGCAGTTTCGTTTTCCTGGGGAGCAGTGGTGGCCCAGTGGCAACGGCCCCGATTTACGAGTTGTATGTAGGTCGTGGGTCCGAACCCAGGCAGGCGCTTTTCTTTTTGTAAATAATTTCATCACCACTGCTTTCAAAATGGTGAAGAAAAACATCATGAGAAACTGGCATGTCCTAGAACCAAAATTTCGAAGACATGTGACAACCCGCACTGGGCCTGCGTGGTAGATTATGGCCCACTCCCTCTCGAAGAGAGGAGGCCTGTGTCCCAGCAGTGGGAACAACATAGGCTGATTATGCTTTATGCTTCGTCATCCTGCGGTCACCAATGTATCAGACAAGTGTGGTAGTTTCTAATGGTTATTGGGGTGGCCTACGCAAAATTTCTTTAGTAACTTCGGCATATACTCGTAGAAGGCCTTGACAGCGTTTTCTTCACAAATCCAGACAGGGTGAGTCAGACGTCTTGTGACGTTTTTGGGTATAAAGTTTTCAGAACTGCTCATACTGCTCATGCCTACGCGGTGGTGACGAAGCTTGAAGTGTTTTCATCCGTCTTCCTGAAAATCCCTAATGTGGTAAACTGACTTCATGACAAATTTTGACGCAGAACCTACTCATTTTTAATGCCAGTATCAAAGTGTTTTAAATTTTATACATACCTATACATCATGTATGACACAAGGTACTTTAACATTACATATACTGAGCACGTTAATTTCTTGCATGTTACATAGTAATATAAATGCTGCCATGTTACTGTAACAATTATCCCCGAATGTATAACTTGGACAGATCCCAAAATTGTTACCATAATTCCAGATTATTATAGTACAAATAAAATGGCGCTGAGCAGGCAAATCCATCAGATGTCCGCGTTGACACGAAACGCCTCGCTCCTCTGGTGCCCTGGTACTGATAGCTATCACTTGGGGGAGGGCGATAATGTCCGATTAATATTGTTATTTACACTGCCAATAGGAGGGATGAGTAATTACCGTTTTGATTAAATATGTGAAGCAAAGATTTTTGATACTTTCGTACCGTTTTATTGGCAAGTTTTTTTTTTGTGATATGAATAATATTACACGAGACCCTTATTACATGGGACTTAAATATAACTGGCGAAATTTGGTTTTTCACCTCTCATTTGCACAAATCTTCAAGAAAACAAGCCGTCATGTTATGAATAATATTAGGTACAGACGCCAGCACATCAAGCTACTACAATCTGTCAAATTTCTTTAATAGATTTTCAACTTTATCGTCACAGCATAAGGTTCAAAGTTGATTGGGAAAATTTGACAGTTTCGGGTAGCTTGATGTGCTGGCGTCTGTACTTACCTATAAATATGTTTTCGCACACGCCTTTAGTGCTATATTTAGGAATATCAATAAAAAATAAGCGAAGGTAGGTAAAAAAAATCTTGTTTTTAGAAGATAGGTTTCGTCTTTCGTCACAACCAGCTTGCACGTGACCACGCAGCCGATGCGTTCCCGCAGTAACTTCGAGTACCTACCTATTAAGTACTTATTCAGCCGTAAGTGTTACATGACATAGAATCCAAATTCCCATTAAAATTCACATCTTATGTCGCACATTTATAGTTGTAACTTCTACCAAACAGTCAATGTCATTTGTAACGTAACATGAACACTGTAACGTAACGTGAACACTGTAACGTAACATGAACACTATAACAGCTCACTTACTTTCAGTAATTACAGAGCGCGTGAACCCGGGTAACTATACGCCTTTATATGTTCTGCTGTCCTGACACCTTTATCTGTTGGGGAACTGAAAGACAATAGTTTTGTACGTCATGCCATGCTGCGAAATTGAGAGGCAAAAGGAATAAGGGTGTGTCAGGACCAAATGAGGAACGAAGTAGTTTTCATCTCGCCGGATCCCGAATTATGCAATAGTTTATATGGTATGGTTTATACAGGGTTATTCGTAAAACACCAACAACCTCTTAAGAGGTCATTTTACTCATCATTATGAACAACTTTTACTATGGGACCAAATCTGAAATCGCGAAAAAAAAATCAGCTGTTCCCTACACTTATGTTCGTACGAGTCGTCAAAATATAGGGAACAGCTGATTTTTTTTTCGCGATTTCAGGTTTGGTCCCATCGTAAAAGTTGTTCATAATGATGAGTACAATGACCTCTTAAGAGGTTGTTGGTGTTTTACAAATAACCCTGTATACAACGTGTTACGTTAAATGCTCAAAACCTGAAAATAGTTTGATCAGAATAACGAGCAGAATTAATTGAACCATTTTTTAATATAGGTCACATTTTTCAAAAAATCTTCATTAAAAACGTTGCCGTGTCTATTTATTAATAGGTCAAGCAGGCCAATGTCAGCGCGGCGCAGCGGCCCGGTGACGACTCCTCCCTCGGTAAAGCGTCGTCGCAGACGCAAGAAACGATCAGAATGGCCCGTAAAACTAAAACAGCACATAAAACCTTTACAATTTTTTTAATGACTTATTTTCTCTCTGAAATAGGTCAATTGAATTAAAAATCAGTTGGGGTGTCTGAGGTTTTGCGCATTTAACGTTACACGTTGTATACAGGGTGCAAAAATCTATGGGCCCTGGAGGGGCACTACCTTAAATCCTTTAGTTAGCTCATTTTACTGAAAGGAAACATTCCTTCATTTTTTAAAAGAAACAAAACTGCATTCAAAGATGTTCTAAAATTCACTTGTCTCAAGTTACTTCCCCTCCAGGGCCATAGATTTTTCCACCCTGTATATATATTTTTTTAAGCCTGTCCCACTGCCGCGTAAAGGCCTTCTCCAAATCCTTTCAAGAACTCTTTTCCCGCGCCACCTCGAACCAGCCCTCGCGGTACACGTCCAGGTCAGCTCGCCATCGCTTTCTGGGCCGACCTCGGCTGCGGCGTCGTCTGCAGGCACCCATTGTGTGGAGGCTTTTGCCCAGCGGTCATCCTGCATACGGGTGATGTGACCCGCCCAATCCCATTTGTGCCTGGCAGCCTATATCAGATATAGGTCAATATAAATTGGGTTATATTTTTTTACTCTCCATTTCCAACCAAGAAATCGTTCCAATGAAAGCCCACGATGGAAAGCTCCGTTATAAACCTCATTAACATCGCAGAAGCTGTAGCGGGAACATTTCAAAGTGGGTGCAAACCTTGCAGTTGACACGGACCAATACGGATTTAGGTCCATTAGTGTTGAGTTGCACACGAGTGAAGGAGTGTTTACATTTCGGCGCACGCATACTAACCTGTTGTGCGCGTATCGACCGGGCGGCCGCCGACCGGGGCGAGGCAGTCTCGGCCGCTCTTCCCTCGCCGGAGCCCGTGTCCGTGCCGCGCCAGTGAGTCCCGTGCCCAGTGCAGTTCTTGTGACCAACATCGACATGCAGTTGCCGGCAACGTGCCGGCCGCAGTGAGAGAAACGCTTCAGGTGAATATGAAACTTATTTTATTTAACAGCAGTTTGGGTTTGACATGTTTTGGTTGAGATTAGGTGCATTAATTGAGGCAGGCCCTGAAAATTTCAGGTATGATACTTCAATGTTTTTTTGAATTAATAGTGTTCTATTAAGAAGTAGGTAAATACGAGAATTTAAGGGGAAAATCTTCAGTAAAATCTTATTCAAGAGGGAACAATAGCAAACGACTTTTCTGAAATCGACAACGTTTTTCCGCGTCTGCCTCCGAATTTTGCTTCGCAGTTTTAAAGGGAGGGCGTTTTGCAATTTTCTATAGGAGAAATATCCACAATTTATTTAAGTTAACTTTAAGTTATGCTTGCTAAGTACTGCATGTATAACTAATCTTGTACAAGACGACATTTTATCTTGGAACATCATTGACCGCGAATGAAAACCTGAAAGCTCAGCTTTTCAATTGAACTTTTACCGATCAATTTACTGCTTAAATTGTTTCGGAACATACTTGATTCAAAATGTTTCCAAATACATTGAGCTTCTTTTGTTGCCCCGCCAAACTAACGGCGCAAAAGAAACAGTTTCTATCAGGTAAGGAGCGTTCCTTTGTTAGATCGTCTTAGATCAGTCGCTGTCAGACTAGTCATGCCTCCCGGTGAGTCCCGATGACTCACGAGATTTATGAGCCCCATGTGATTAGCAGTTACTGTTAATTTATTATATTTTGACGCACAACGCCATCCGCACGACCGACGTGGTCCACGAAGATCGTCGCATTCCGCGGCCACGCGCGATTTAATGCGCTCTCCAAAATAAGCGACATCTGTTGTGTAAACTGCGTATAAAATAACAATGACAGGATTTAAGATGGAGTTCATTCCATTCACAATTTTCTGCGTTATAGCCAAAAAAGACGAAATAAATGTACCTGCATGTATGTGTTTTATCGCTAACAGCAATTATAACACCATATTTTACTATATGTTTACTTCTAATTAAATAAAATGAAAAATATGTATATATTTTCCTGAAAAGCAATGGAAAGTTTTTGTTGTGAATCTCAGGTAGGAAATTGATATCGTATTATATTTTGTAGTGTTTGATGTATTTTTTATGTTGTGTATTTTCGGGTGTACAATGAGTATTTATAAATAAATAAATATATCGCCATCTCCTGAAACATGCTTGCGTGATGCAATACAAATCGTCCTGTCGCAATTGCGCCTGCATTGTGCAACAGGGTTCCATTTGAACTCTAAACCTTTACGGTGAATCATATTATGCGCAATACAGCTTTTCAATCAATTTCATCGCCCACAACACTTTTTATCCTCTCTTCACTAGAAGTTTTCGTTAGTCTTACTTTGAGTTGCTGCTTGAAAAAGGGACCGTATATCCTAAGATGACTTTGAGGAACATACAAACACAACAAAAACTATCTTTGTCAAATAGATGTTAATTTTTTTATTTTTTTTTAATTATAACTTGCTTCATTTCTCTGACTGACTGACTCTTTTGACAATTCAAAAGTGCCTGTAAATTGTTTAAAAGAAATAAATTCTTTGAGTGTGAGTTTCACATTAAAGATACAACACGACTTTTAAGAAATGTTTGAGAAAACCGCGGGCTTACGTGTGTGGTTGACAAGACGTATTACACTGGGCCGCAAAGAAAGCGCGTCGGTAACAAATACCTAATGTAGGAGCAAGCTTTATGAAATAAAGACTACTTACTATAGACAATTTTATAGTGCCTAAATCAATGTCATAAAAATGTAATATTATGAAGGTTATTTTGAATAAGAGTAAGTTAAGTAAAAATTACCATTTTCACTAGGTTTCCAAACTATGCTACGATATCAAATATGCAAATTTTACTCATTTTAGTATTTTTTATTGTCACCACGAGCGGTTAATAAAGCTGTTATACGGTTTGGCATACTTTCCATTAGATTTCTGAGCCGATGCTGAGGAATATTCTCCCATTCCTCTATCAGTGCTTCTTTCAGTTCACGAAGAATAGAATACAATAGATATCTCTCTCTTTGTGTACACCATATAAATTACAAACATAAAGCAGCTCAGCTCGTCCCAGGCATGCTCGATACAGTTCAAGTCTGGGCTGCGTGTGATAGCGACATCTTCAAGGTAGACAAACACTATCTAAGCTGTATGGAGACGAGCTTTATCTTGCATAAAGATAGCGTTCTCACCCATCATTACTGAAAATTGGCCAACATACTCATTTAAGATTTCATTCAAGTATCTTTCTGCAGTTAAAGTGCCATTTTCTATTACCACTAACACGAAACGGCTTTTGGAAGAAATTCCAGCCCACACGTGTATGGAGCCTCCGCCGTATGGCACTTTCTCTTCAATGCAAGCTTGGTTATAGCGCTCTCCAGGTTTTCTGTAGAGTCTTTGCCTCCCATCGTGCTTGAACCTCGACTCGTCCGAAAACAATACTCTTCACCAGTCATCCAGAGCCCAATTCATGTGTTCTCTAACATAACAGCTTTGAATTTCGATGCTTCCTTTCAAGTTTTCGACCATTTGCAGGTCTAAATGGTTTCAAGTTTGATGCTGCCTCCACTGTACACGTGCTCGAGTTGCTCCCTCCAGCACGTAGAATGTGATTTTTGACTGCAACAGCCTTTTGAAATTGATTTCCCAACATTGTTGACACCAATATCGATCCTCCCGCGCTGTTGTGCACTTTGTTCGGCCTGTTCCTGGTCTGCGATTATTGGATCCAGTCTCTTCAAATCACTGGAGCACTCTTTGAACGTTTGATAGCGACACACCAACAGTTGTCGCTATATAACACTGACTGCTCGAATTCTGGTACACTCTTCAGGGTTAGTGGTATTTTTTTAATTGAATTTGATCAGAATAATGAATGTCTGCACAATAATGTCATATTTATAAACAGAAACAAAAGTAAAACAAATCGTATCAAAGCTGTTAATAAATTATAAAAATCGTCTTTATTTTTTATTTATGGTTTTTAATAAAATCACCAAAATGAATAAAAAGTTTTTATTAGGAAGAGTAAAAACAGATTATTAGACTACATTATAGAGAGTATTTGTAGTGAAATAAACTTTAATTTAGTTTTTATCTCCCGCTTTCTTTGCGCGCCAGGGTAGTTGTTGGCCTCGTCGTTTTGAGAGAGACGACTCGGACTGAACTTGATGATAGCAGTAACATTTTATAACCAGGTTCAAGGCTTTATAGTATGGATGTTAGGATGGATTAAAGAAAGAAAGAAGGGGAGACAATACTGCAGGTAGTCTGTGGTTTACCAACTACAATCAATAAATACATATAATATATACAACGTGTAACGTTAAATGCGCAAAACCTGAAAATACTTTTTAATATACCTAGGTCACATTTTTCAAAAAATCTTCATTAAAACGTTGCCGTGTCTATTTATTAATATGTCAAGCAAGCCAATGTCAGCGCGGCGCAGCGGCACGGTGACGACTCCTCCCTCGGTAAAGCGTCGTTGCAGACGCAAGAAACGACCAGAATGGCCAGTAAAACTAAAATAGCACATAAAACCTTTACAATTTTTTTAATGACTTATTTTCTCTCTGAAATGGGTCAATTGAATTGAAAATCAGTTGGGATGTCTGAGGTTTTGCGCATTTAACGTTACACATTGTATATATAACACATATGCCTACTGGCATATACAGTGGCCTCCAAAAGTCCATAGGCATTCTCACAAAGCATTAGCTTGACGTTTAGTTTGACTTACGACCTTCTATTTTCAAGAATAGACACATGTATCATTATTGTCGTCAACAAGTGATTGTACTTCATAATTTCAACGTTAACACACAAGTCAATGTGGCCTAGCGGCTAAGTGCCTGCAGATAGATGCGCGAATCAGTAAGCCGTGAGTTCGAATCTCACGCCGAATATGTAGACTTTTTGCAAGTTTTTACTCGATTGGAAGAAATGGGACAGAAATATAATATTCTTTATCTTGTTCGCTTTGTTCACACATTTTGTAAAGTTAAGAAGGTAGATCGTAAAAAAACTTAATAAAGAATTTAGATTTCTGTGAGGTAGACATGAGTTTTATGAATATTTAACCGTTGTCGTTTTAGTTGTAGTTGTTGGTTAGTGACGTGTTGTATAGATAGCGGTATTGATTATTCTCAAAATGCAGGCAAATATTAATATTGAGGCGAGGGCGACGATTATTGGGCTGCATAAAAGTGGTCTTAATAGAACACAAATATCTAATGAAACCGGACTGAATGTGAGTATTTAATATTAATGAATTGTAACTTAAACTTTTATTTGAAAATACCTATTATTTGTTGACAATGGATGATTCTTTTTATTGATTATTAAGTCCATCATGAGGCCTAAAAGATAAATAATTAGTGTTTATTATTGGATTTATAAATGAAAAGTTGTAATATTTGAATAGGTATTATATTAAATAAATATTATTATATTATATTAAAATGAAGTCACTTTAGTATTTTGTTACAGCTGCCTAATTTCACTTTTTTTTTTTTGTTTTAGAGGAATACTGTAAGTCTCTGGATCAAAAGATACGAGGCAGAGAAAGGCCGAAGTGGAAGGCCGGCGCTTATTAGCGAGGCACAGCGACGACATATGGTGGGCGAGCATGAATTTTTATGGATTCACACCAACGAGACACTTTGCTGAACTATTCGACACCTCATCGTAAACTCTTCGCCGTGCCCTCCACGCTGAAGGCTTGCACAGAAGACCAGCTAAGAAGCCCTTGTTGACAGAACGACATAAACAAGAACGATTACGTTTCGCACGGGATTATTTAGATTTTGACTGGAATACTACCATATTTTCAGATCAAAAGACATTTAAATCCAGCCATAAGGGTAGGCTTCATTTATGGCGCATTTATGGCAATATGTGGGAATGGATGAGTGCAGCAGGGCCAGGAGAACTAGCTTTTATGTAGTTATACAAAATATTAATATCTAAATGTTTTGTTTTTTATAATTAGACGGTGTAACTAAATATTTAGTAATATTAGCATATCCGTATTATTTAATGACCTTAAACTATTGAGGTTTAGTTTCAATCTTCTTTTCGTCAAGAAAATGAAAAATTAAGCTATTACCTCAATACATTTATTGTGACGTTACATTAAAAAAAACATGTTTATAAAGTCTAAATCATATATTACTTTTCAATAAACTTTACTGAATACCGATACCTCTAATAAGTGGGTATCAACAATTATATTTGTGTTATTAGAACATCCTTTCCTTGTTATGTTATTATGAATTGACTAAGTGGGTATACAACAAAAAATCTTATGAACGGTTACAAGAGAAATTCTTTTTATCTAAGTAGGAATGTGACGTCACAATTATTGTCATCAAAATTGTAAATTTTATAAATAAATAAAACGAATAAACATTTTTGTTATGATTTAGCACGACTATTTTAGTTCCACCTTCCAAAACCGAAAAAATAAATTAAATATCACATAAATATTTAAATAATAATACAATAACTAATATTTGCTTCTTATAAAAATGATAATAAGCATGAATACATTATAAATAAACATAAACCTAATAAGTTTTTACTTAACATTATTATGGTTTCAAAGAAACAAAAAAACGGCTAACAATAATAATTCAGATTCGAACTCAGACCTCATTGATCGTGAACCTGTTGCTTAGCGCAAATAGCTAGCAGAACATATTAGAAGCTTGCGAATTTTAGCAATGCTATGGTAAGAACAGACGCGTATTGTAAATGCAACAGAAATATCATGCTATTTCGTCTATTACGACGACAGTTCATTAGTGTGTGTTATCTGCGGAATGTTGAGACATCACTCGCACACGCACTGACTGTATCGCGCTCGTACTGTTCATGGCAATGTGAACTTTAGCGTGCTTATGGACTTCTGAGCGTTTACTGTACATACATGTATGACATATATTATACTTGCTAAATGCATTCTTAAAGTTGTACTTAGATCGAAATACCTTCCGGGGTACAATAGGATCAGAATAGACGGAAGTATTTTCTTAGAAAGTTAACGGTGCACGATCAATACCGAAACCTAGCAATCTTATCTCTCCACGTTGTACTTAACTCGTTAGTTCAAATTGCTCTGACGCAGTTACTGTCAGGTTGTTAACTCGCCTTTGTATTACTGTTAAGTAGATAACTAAAACCACTAACTACTGCTTGAAGTACAGTCGGATCATATAGGTTGGTAGTTATAATTTTGCAATTTGCTTTATCTTGCTGATAAGGGGTTTGAGGGGAAATGCGCCAGTTCATTATCATTTTCGTGAGATTTAAGATATCATGTAACGCCTGAGTTGCACTTTTGTAAAACATGATTATTATTTAAATTAATAACCACTACAATAGCAAATAATAATAATTAACATAATAATCTTATTTGTGCTGAGGGTTAAGTTATTATTCATTTATTTATTCAAGTTATTATTCACATACACAATGTTCAATACATTACACATACAAAAACAATACAATAGAAAGAAAGAAACATAAAGTAATGCGACTCACACAGGAAGATCACAAACTTAACTAAATATAATCATAAAAATATAAAAAAAACTAAATTATATAAAAATAATGTAAAAAGCAGAAAGACTGAGGAGAAAGTACGAGGCCAAAAGGCTCCTATCTCAGCATGATGCCGCGACATTTAAATAAGTGTCGCAGCGCTGGTTATTCTGATAGGAACAAGAATACAGAACCGCTCGGGCTGTTGCATTTAACTATGATTGATTCATGCATTTCATTTGCCGACGTCGAAATTACCGTATGGCACCATTTGCACTTGGTTGATATACCGCCCAGTCGTACTCAGCGCTTTTCCGCCACATTTATTATAAGTGTGTTACTCTTTGCCAGCGTCTGTGTTCCTTTTCACTTATAACTCGTCAGCCCTTAAAGCGTCTGAGATCTTTTGGGCATGCTCGTTCCATTATAGACCTCATCCATCGCTTTCCATCAGGTGAGGTCAAGGGCATACCGAACTAGAAAAAAAAATAGGTCATTAATTTTTTTTTAGGAAAGTGGGTCCTTAGAAGCCCTACGGTCACTGTAAGCTATACTGATAAATTGTCTCCATTATCACAAGCTTTCAATTAAACAGCATTGAGTAAAAAGATCTAACAATAATAACAATTTCGGGATATAATCAATTTCCTCTAAGTAATTGAGTGCTCGGAAACGTTTGCCACTAAAATAAAACAAGTTGATTCACTGATTCAATTCCCCGTAACATGAATAACAGAGTATTTACGAAGAAAAGTAATAAACACAACAACTGTCAACTTTGTTGATTTCATTTAACAAATTCTTTCGGAATCACTTCCGAGTAAGTTATGTTAAGTCATTTACACGTTGCTTATGTTCTTGTGTTGATGATTCTACTTTCATCCTATCCTACTAATGTATAATATTTTAAATGTGAAAGTTTGTATATTTGAATGTTTGTCACTCAATCACGCAAAAACGGCTGAATGAAAGTGGATGAAATTTGGCACACAGATAGTTTATAGAAAAGAATACTCTTTATTATATACACCATATAAATTACAGGCATACCACAACACATAAGATATTTTTTATCAAAGCATTTTTTGAAATAAACCAATTACGTGCACTTTTGATTTGTCAAGGGGTCGGTCAGGCAGAGAGATGAAGCTATATTAATAGCCCATTCCAAAGCGTAGTAGGTACCTATGGAGAAGAACGGGCAAGAAACTCCACGGACACTCTTTTAAATCAAAGGGTATTGGTTTAAGCTACGACCGGAATTCAGTCACGTTGACAGTCAGGCTTCGTAAAGACAAGTAGACAGACAGGGCTTCGTAAGGAAATAAATGAGTAATAATATATAAAAACGAATACAATAGTTAAAAACAGATAGAAGGGACTTATAATAAATATTTAATAATTAGGAAAACCATAAAAGCGCTCTTACTCTCTCCTACTCATTTAACATTTTGCTGAACCCGACAGGGTCCATAATTGATTCTATTGATTTATCCACCTGAATGTGTAATAAAGATTGAATTGAATTGAAAGATTTCTTCAGGTGTAATTGCACAGAGAGCAGGACAAGAGATGTGGCATCATTTGTGACGAAGCTCAACATTCATTAAAAGATGCGTAGTTCTTACAATCTTACTGAATGGACGAGATATGTCTCACATATGAGATCAAGTCCTGAGTGGAATACCTCTTAAAAACAACTATGTTTTTTGAAATTCTAAGCTTAAGATTAAAAAAACACTCCTGCTAGACTAATCGTAGGTTCGTGAACTTTTTGGTCTTTCGGAATTATTTTCGTACTGTAGGACCAGAAAATGGCAGCTCTGGACAGAGAGAGGTGGAAGGAGCGTAGGAAGGCCTTTGCCCAGGAGTGGAATATTAACGGCTAATTAACAAAATAAAAGGACCAGAAAAGTAATGTTACGTATTTACCTATATGAGCTGTGCGGGTACTTCGTTTCAATACACACACAGCTGTTTCCCGCGATGAGTTAGTTAGAGACGTACCTCTAAAACATCTGCGTTTCACCAGTTTGCTTTGTTCAAATATCTATTTTTCAGTATTGTCTCTCCTTTCTCTCCAAATCCACCCCAAGATTGTCTTTAAAAGATCGCTTTTAGCGATAAGACCGCCCATTCTGTCACCCCTTGTATAATTTCTACATATAGGTATATCTGTAATTTATATGGTGTACATAATAAAGAGTATTCTATTCAATTTTAATAACCTTGTTCCTAGAAACTTATTAAACTTTACGATTTCCGCATAATTGTTATCGTATTTACTCGTAACAAGTATGATGGAATATTGACTGACGGTGACTGCCATTCCTAATGTACACACGTATATGTTACTGCTACAAGTCACCTAAAGTCTTAAAACGTAAATACTTCATTCATTGAAAACAAAAGCTGAATATGACTAATTCTCTACAATCGTTCTTGGAAACGCAAAGTTTAATGATATATTTCCTTTCCTTCAGTGGGCGCACAAAATGAAATAACAGAACAAGTTTATTTTATTATTTCCTCTCTCAACAAGAATTAGTCAGAAAACTTATTAAAACTAAAACTAAACTACGTAGCATACTATCAGTAGCAATGGGTTTCATTTTGACAGTTCAACAACATTCATTGCGTTATTTACGTTGTTGAGCAGACAAATTTTTCGAACATGTGGAGCAATTGGTTAGCAATATCCTTCAGAATTATTCAGATTGTGATCGATAGTGTGTTACGCAATTAGAGTGCTTTTTTAACTTTTCCATCATCGTTATTATCGGTAGAATGTCACTTTGTCTAGGCTCCTTTGAAGACCAAGCAGAGAGAAGACTTCAAAATAATCCACTTACCATACTAACATTCGTATAACGAACTACTCACAACTCCGAAATTTATGACTGACAGGCGTGATGTTATGTTGCGTTGTTTATATAGTCAGAAAGTCGTGAAAATCTCGAACGCGGCCATTGAAGAGATTAGCGACATGGTACTAATCGCGCATTTACATAATTATATTAGACAGGCAAGCAGATGCGAACTGGAGGCGCCATGTTGTCGCATTATATTATACTTGCTTGGCAGTGTACCACGTGTTCGTCTGTAATGGCTAAAAAGTGGGCGAAAAAGGTTTATTATATTAATGGCATGTCCTCATGTCTGGATAGCAGAATCACGGCAAAAGTAACTGAGTGGTGGGCAGATAGGTCGCTCCATCTAAAAATATATTAGTAATAAGCTGCATCCAGTTTGACTGGCCGCCGACCCTAATTTAGTTAGGAATCGTCGGCTTCGTAAGACGATGAGTTTTAGGGACAGCACTGTTTTTTTTATGTCAGGTAATATAATAATCAGCCTATTTCGCCCCACTGCAGGGCAAGGCCTCCCTTTTCATTTTCCACTCAACTGGATCCTGAGCCAAGATATCCAGTCCCTCATAATTAGGCGTCAAGGTCTTCCAGCCATCTACGCTTAGGGTTTCCGCGATGTGCGTTGTGTATGTGTGTCGGACGTTTTCAGGAACCTATGCTGTGGTGCTTTTAACCCACCAGCATTCGAAGGAAAATTGCGTATGTTACCCTTTTGAAATAAGTCCTTCAAACCGAACAGTTTATAGTCGACATTTCGTTACGTATTAATTGTGTAACAATAGGTAACTTGAACTCTGCCCAATTCACAACTCAAGAGTGTCAAAATACGTTAATCCCATTTATCGGCAAGCTCGTCCAATCTACAGCCGGGCCTGTAGTACCTACAGGTAGTCTAGTGATGTACTAATCCCGCTTTTTGCGGACTTATCGCTCACGAGTGATTACCGATTGACGCTAACGTGACTCCGTTCCAGGATTTAGCGGTGAGATAGCGATGTGACGTGTTTTTATGAAAAAAGTCTCGTTTAATTTCGGCGTATTGTGCAAGTATTTCAATATTATGTTACTGATAATAGCATAATCAGCCAATAATGTTCTCACTGCTGGGACGCAGACCTTCTTTCTGTGAGAGGGATTGGGCCCTAAACCACTACGTGGGCCACATTTTGTTCGAACTTTTGGTTCTAAGACATATCAAACTGTTCTCAAAACGGTGAAATTTTCCTTTACCATTTTTGAGAGGAGTGGTGAGTGTAATTTACCCAAAGTAAAGCACCTGCCTGGGTTCGAACTTACGTCCTAACTCGTAAGTCACGGCCACCAGTGCTCACTGATAATAGTTATTTTTTCAATAAGTCACTGATAATGACTTATATTTCTTTAGGTCTGGATGGTATGATCTCCGTTCCGACTGCTTGAGTTTGTGTAGCATTTTAAGTCACGTAGTGTTGAAATGAAAACAATTGATAATTTAAATGGATTCGACTTACATTAACTTCGCAGGGATTAAAGGATAAAAATATTACATTAAAACTAGATACATACAACGCAGTCAGATTGCTTAAGCGCATAACAGTGAAGAGCCCAGAACTCAAATTACGGTAAAAGGGACGGAAAAAGAAGACAGGAAAACACAAATAAACACATTAAAAGCGTTATGCGATACATTAAAATTCTAGCCTAAAATAAAACCTAAGAACTAGCACTAATGTTTAAGACTAAGAATAGTGACACTATAACAAAAAATCGACCTTGCCAGTACCCATAACAAAAATAAATACCAGAAACACATAAGTACACCTAGTGTCTGGCCACGCCATCATCCCGACTGGCCGCTCCATTACCGCTCTCTGTCGCCGCCAGAAGTGAAGGTCGTCCATCATTATGACATAATACTGGCCAGGCTGCGGAGCAATACCAGACGTTGGACATGATTATAGACATTAAGGTTTTGTGGGCTATGAAGTGGTGAAGGGCAGGCGTTTATGGTCTTACGTGGCTTTGATGTTTAATATAAAGTGTTGATTCTCAGCCTAATTTGAATAAAAGATTTTTGATTTTCGCTGTCTAGCTAGGGTTTGGGTTGATCAGGAAGTGATGACTGTTTTGCATGTTGATACTTTTTCTTTCTTTCTTTATATGTTGCCCAAAAGTGGACATATACGGTCAAAGAGGGAAAATGTTAAGCAATATTCAAACAAGTTTATTTCCCACATGGTGAGAGCATGTCACCTTTACGAACTGTCTTTTTAATTCATAATTTTGGCAATACGTAGTCGGAAGAATCAACGGTCGGTGGTCGGTAGCTGCAAGTAAAATTTCAAGACTTCACATTTGCTTTCCTTTAGTCAGGGAAATTAATTGTTAAGCGAAGTGACTAGTAACTTACATTGTACGTATAGTATATCAATTATAACGTCATTCTTTGACAGTTGTATGTAATGGTTATAAGCCGACAAATTGACGAAGGATGTCAGTGTGCTTGACAATTCATTTTCGTGTCTGTTTCTACATTACCATATCATACATCTACTAAAGATAAACAGTACATTTGTCTTCAAAATGAATAACAGCCTGTCGTCAATCATTAGTAAATTGAGCATTTATGTAGTTAACAAGAATTTAGGTAGTTATGAATAGTAGCGGAATAATGAAACTAATCGTTTTTTGATTGCCCAGATCTGATGAAGTCAGTGTTCAATTAACAAATAGGTACCATATATGAACACACTAGCTGCGCCTCACGGTTTCACCCGCAGGAAATAGGAAAGGCCTTCTGACCGTTGAACAACATTTATTGCGTTACCAGCTGCGCAACGCGGTTTCACCCGCATAAGTCTCGATGACGTAGGAATATCGGCATTTAAAATAGTATTCTATGTCTTAATCCTGGCTATAAACTATCTGTGTGCCAAATTTCATCAAAATTGGTCCAGCCGTTTGGGCGTGAAGAAGTAACAAACATACAAACACACACACACACACACACACACACACACACTCACGAACATTCGCCTTTATTATATGTGTGATTCACAAACTAATGAGGATCGCTTTGAAAGTATAAACATGGAAAAATGTTCATGAACTGTAGCTGAAAACAGTAAAACTACTGACCTGTGTTCACGGTATTTAAGTACGCGAAGCTATAAATAAAGTAGTTTTAATTACGTTTCTTTCAGTACTTTAATAATAAATCGTTCTGCTATTTTAGTAAGTAAAAGTTTGTTTATTTTTCATGGATTTATGAACAGAATTCATTTCTTTTGAAACATTAATTTATTGCTATAAGTTATAGACGAAAGAGTGTGAATTCTTTCACGTTAATATCAAATATATATCAGATTTTACGTACTTTACGACATAAAGTCTTCCTTATGAAAGAGAATTACACAACAATTGAAATCCATCCTATCGATTCAGACCCCCAACTTGATTTTCCGAGGGCGCTACGGCGGCGGCGTAGCATCTACGTCGTAGCCACTGCGGCTCCGTAGCCGCCTACGACGTAGCTTTGTCTTTTGTAGCCTGCCTTATAAGTTGTAAGTTTATAACCTTCCGATCTGACATTTAGGTTCCAATTTTATGTCACAAATCTTCTACAAACAATAGTTGAGCTTATATAAGAATGGCCCATTGTTCTAGATTTAGTTCGGCGATATTACTAGAAATAATATTGAAATTTTTTGTGCATTTTGTGTTTTAATAGCAAAACGGGTTTTTTTCTGTATTCGTAGTCTGCAAGAGCACTCGTGTTTTTACCCGAGTGCGGCATAGCCCAAAAAGAGGCTAGGTATTTTAATAAGTACCAGGGTCAAAGATTTAAAACATCTTATTTTGATATCTACTTATTTCTTGCTTTAAAATCCCATAAATAAACAACGGCAACTTAAATTGGGATTACCAAAATACAAGTAGATCTTACGGCAATATTGTTTCCTGGCAACAACGCCATAACTTCCGCACCAGTCGGCATGGCATGTCGTCCCCTACTTAGCCATGCACGTCACATCGTCAGCTGACCTATGGCGCGAGGATAACGGCTGGATGTCACGCCGCCATCTTGGATGTTATGCTAATACTACCATTACTTGTAATCAATTGTAGGGGCACGTGTACATAAACAAAAAAAACCCCGTCGTTTGCATAACCTCCACCTTTTTTGAAGTCGATTAACAAAATAACGACCGCAATCCTACTTCCTACTTAATGTTATAAATGTGAAAGTTTGTGAAGATGTTTGGATGTTTGTTACTCAATCACGTGTAAGCCGTTGAACTGATTTGGATGAAAATTGGCACATAGATAGACAATTTTTTGGATTAACACACAGGATACTTTTTATACCGATATTACGACGGGATTGAAACTTGTGCGGGTGAAACCGCGGGGCGCTGCTAGTAAGACTATATTTTGCATTTCTAGTTGCTCTGAGCAGGCTAGAGCCTGAAATTATTTAGTTGAATATTTGTTAGGCAAGTACAGACGCCAGCACATCAAGCTTCTACAATCTGTCAATTTTTTTAAATAGATTTTCAACTTTATCGCTAGAGTGTAAGGTTCAAAGTTGATTGGGAAAATGTGACAGTTTCGGGTAGCTTGATGTGCTGGCGTCTGTACTAACCTAGACTACTAAAACATTAGAATGATAATTCTTCTAACATTACTAAAATATTTATATAATTGCTGTTTACATTTGCGGATTCAGCAAGTTTATAAAAATGTAATTGCAGTCTGACGCATTAAACTCTTTTTATATTTTTATAACCCACAAGTATTTAATAAACATTGTAAGTAGGTATAATTTATTTTGCTAATCATATGTTTATTTATACAAAAAATTAGACAAATATTCAGTTCAGTTCCTATAATTATTATAAGTACTGTAATTATTAATACTCTCACGTTTTATCGAAATAATCAATTGTTAACTGACGTACATATATTTAATTTAATTGCTAAGAATCTAATACGGCTCGAAGGACCAAAAATAACTTAAGTACTTATCTTAAGCGACTGAATTATTTATAACTAAAGCCAAGTTCTCACATAGTTAAAATAACCGCATTAGTGAGTTAACAACACTACTTACTTTAAATACAAATGTAAATGCGATGCGGTCTGTAACGGAATGCGTCAGCAATAAACACTCCGTACGGAAGCGCCAGGCACATGTATGTGTACATAAATATGCGTAAACATACATATATAAATACTTACGTGTATCTGAGCTTAAAAAATACAGGGTGGAAAAACATGTTATACTTTTAAGAATCAGAACTATTTAATTTATGTATTCTGGTAAAATGTGGGTATACTATAGGTTCATTTCTGCCCAACCCTTCGGTAAAACAAGGCGTGTAATTTTGATTTCATCTTAACGAGGTATTCTTCTCGTATTGAGTTTTGACTCGGAGTAAAAGACTTTTTTGAGTGAAGGAATTCAGAAAACCATACCTAATGTTAAAAAATCTTGTTCCGGTAGGTATTTGCTATCTTTCTAGAATTTCGTTTTTCCTCAGCCTGTATACATGTATGATCACACGTACCGATCCGCAAAGCTGTCAGAATGTTTACACTGTTAATTAAGTAATATGCTTCTGTTTTGACAACGTCATTTTATTTATTTGATACAATTTATTTCGAATAAATATCCCGGTTCACTCGTTAAAATTTTATGGATTATCTTTGATATATTTTGAAATGTTTTGAATCCGATGGCTTGATGATTTTATGAGTACAGATTCGGGGTATCGATTTAAAATAAGGAGCGAGGCTAAAAATATTTTAAATGTAAGCTGATTTATCTTGAAACGCGATTTAAAAGATTATCGATACCATTTAAAAGAACATTATGAAAGGATGAGTAATGATCCGAGAAGACTTCAATAATAGACTTACTATAGATTCCCAGTAAATAATATATTAAAGAAGTTTTCATTCCACGTTCCATTTAGTATTATCACAAAAAAAGGTCCATATCTACGTGCAGGAAGGAAAAACAATGGAAAAACTTCAGTAAAACAAAAACAAACTTCTATCATACTAAACTCATAATATGATTAATTATTTGCCAACAACCATATGTCCTATAAATTTATAAATATAACCAGAGCGCCATCGGTTACGAGGGGCCATTATGATTGGAATCAGTGTCACCGGCGATGGGCGTGCAAATAGCGCGATGGGCGCGAGCTTGAGGGTTCTCCAAACAATTGATGTGCTACACTCTACGTTATCACTATGATATGCGATGGGAACTCTTTGTGTTTATGCAAGCGTAGTACTTTGTTTGTTTTGTGTACGGGAAGCTGAGGTTTTTCGTTTCAAATGATGCTACAATAATATAATTAATGCTTCGTTTCTTTTAGGGCTGTTTATTCCAATGCCAGATAACTTTATCGGAGGAATAATTTTGAATATTTGACAATTCTTCCATACAAAAACTGACGAATGTCAAGTTTTTCCCACGAATAAAAATTACATATTGGTAATAAAAATTGTGTATTAGATATTGGTGCGAATTTCGCCAAACTTTTTTCCCTAACATTGAATATCTTATGAAAAGCATTGTTTTGACGACTTGAGTCTGGAGGGCCCCCAAGCAATTAATTATATTGTGGTATGCGCTGGGCCTGGTTGTTTTTTTGCATGCCTGGTTAATTTTTGATGTTAGCGGAAAATATGGTATGTTTTTATTGAATAAAAATAACCTTGCTTTTTACAACACACAAATACGATGTTTTCGTTTCTTTGTTGTGGGTTAATAAAATAGTAGGTGTTTATGTAAAATAATGTCTTGTTAGCACTTTAGCAGTAACAAAATAAAATATTCGGCTCTAATTGCCTTGGGTTTGTCTGGAGTCACGAGCTTTTTGTTTATTCAACAAATCAATTTTTGTTTCTAACAAAATATGATCCTAATCTAAAGCTAGCGAAATATCATAAAAAAACTCGATTGCTTTTTTATTCTTAACAAAAAGCTAACATATTTGCTTATGAGTATTCAACTAGTTGCACATCAAAAATAATTTGAGGGTAATACAATATTAAACGGACCGGACTCGCTCAATGTGTAACAACCGACATATTTCCGATCCACACGGCCGAACCACGCGTGTTACGACCGCGCTTTACGACCGATCGCGCGTTTGTCGGCCGCGTATAATCGCACTTATGTATTGAGGACGATTTTACGTGTTAGGTGACCTGTTCAGCGATGATTATCGGCTGTGTACTTGTCGCGTTCGGTTGGGTGAGCTTGGTGAGGTGAGGTCATGGTTTCGAATCGAAGACTGCTAATAAATTATTTAAATATGACACGCTATGAATATGACATAGATTTTCTAAACGACGAATATTAATTAGGATTTCCACATGAGATTACTATTTTTCAGGAAGACAAAAAAACATAATATTTGAAAAAACAGTCGTGCCAGCGACACGAAGAAGAAGAAGGAAGACAAAACTTTCTATAAATGCTAATAATAAAATAATAATTCGGTTTGCGGTAAAAAAAAAAATGAACGAATACCGACAGATTTAAGATATTTTTTCGAGTCACGCCTGCCTTAAAGTTGTCAAGGATCGTTATTCTTCACATCTAGGCGGGATATTTTGACCTCTAACCTATACCTAGGTAGTGTACATTTGCTCATCAAAATTCTATTTTGGAATAACACGAATTTACGCCTACACGCGAATAACAGCGAGTGGGTGAAACCATTCGTCAAGCAATCACTCACATATCAACATTACAAAATGCTGTAAATTACGGGTATGTTGCTGTTGGTTTGACATTTGATATAGGCATAAAACTGTTGAACATATCGTTGCAATTACATATGCTCTCATTTAAAACTCGATATACACGTCTCTTTCGGTGTTTAGCTTAAACTTACATTTATTTACGAACAATTATTTAACGGTTTGGTGATACTAGTTTGTTAAAAGAAAGAGTAGGTATTGACTAAATACTGGCGCTAAATTCATAAGCGTTTCTTGATTAAAAAAAACTTTTGAAGAGTGCCAAATATTAAAACCAGCAATTTTCAATTTTAAAAGTATTTTAGGTACAAACTTTCACCTAATAATCCCAACTCAGTTTTTATTTAATTCTTAATAAACTCTCTACAGCACCTTTTTACCAAAATATCCTTTTAGATGTCATTTTTTAGGCTAGTGTCACATCGGACAAAGATCGTATGTCACGCAACCAACACCATATTTTGATACTCCACACCGGAACCCGACACCGCTGACATTAATGTAGATTGTTTTTATTGTGTGCACAGCCTCATATATTCTAGCCTACTAATTGTAGTTTATGGACGAAATAGTTTGCTTTTGTTTATTTATTTTTTGATCCAAGAATTAATGGATGGATGTAGTTTGTTATTCCGTGAGAGTGGTAACAAAATCTATTCCAATGTAATGAAATTGTGATATATTGTTGTGTTTTTGTTCGTAAATGTCTTCCTACTACTGTACATCGACTGGGTGATTGATTGTAACATTTGCAATAATAGAAACGGTAAATTTAACTAAACACTAATCTACCAAACAGACGCATTGTTCCTTTCAAAATGGAATATAAGACCATAAAAAAAAGTTGTCAATGTACAAAAAAATTAAATGAAAATGAAAAATGTTCTGAAAAATGTTTATTTGTCTCAAAACAGTAACATTGATTATACATGAGACAACCCCAGTAAGTAACAGATAATACTTGTGTTGGAGTTTTGTGTTTAAAAAGTAAAAAAAAAATATTATTTTATTGAACTTTTAAACACAAACCTCTTGTCGATATTTTTCTCTGCTAACTCAGAATTACGTAATATGATAATGCGTCTTAAATGTCTTAACACAGGGTATGTTAAGAATTTTCTCCACACTTTTCCTGTAATCCATCTCTGGATACGTTTGCAATAAATTGGAGAATGTATGGCTTGTTACAATGGCGTTTGTTTGCAGCGCGCGCGCACCGATCGCCAACACTAACCAGAACCGCGCTAAATATACTTGCGTAAGGGACGAACCACACATTTTCACAAGCGTATCGAAGTCTGCTTCAAGTCTTACTATCAAACCAAATCAAATCAAATAATTTATTTCTTTGCAAACATGGGTATAGTACATAGGTGTTTTATAATAAAGTTCTCCATATTTTACCGTCACATGGGCATGCAAAGGTTTACAATACCAAATAAAAAAATCGAAAATAAGTGGCAGATCATTGGAATTACAATACAACGTCTAACGTTAAATGCGCATAACCTCAGACACCCCACCTGATTTTTAATTCAATTGACCTATTTCAGAGAGAAAATAAACCATTAAAAAAATTGTAAAGGTTTTATGTGCTGTTTTAGTTTTGCTGTCCATTCTGATCGTTTCTTAAGTCTGCGACGACGCTTTATCGAGGGAGGAGTCGTCACCGGGCCGCTGCGCCGCGCTGACATTGGGTTGCTTGGCCTATTAATAAATAGACACGGCAACGTTTTTAATGAAGATTTTTTTTAAAAGGTGACCTATATTAAAAAGTGGTTCAATGAATTCTGCTCGTTATTCTGATCAAACTATTTTCAGGTTTTGCGCATTTAGCGTTACACGTTGTATATGTATATGTATTAAAAAATGTCACCGTGGTTAAAAAAATAAAATAAAATAAGACAGCGAGAGTATTACAATAATTATGTCAATCAGAGTAACAGTATGTACATCAGTTAGGGAATCATCATTAAGAAAATCTTCAATCGTGTAATAAGTTTTCTTAATTAAAAATTCGTTTAGCACCCTTTTAAATTTTAATTTAGTCATATTTTTTATAATATTAGGTACTCTATTAGATGTATATGAGTGGGGCAACACCAAAAAAAACTTTTTTTTTCATTAGTGTGGTTTTACATTTTACTTGCCATAATTGATTGATGTATTGAGTCCGTATTGGATTTTACCTGACGTCTGTGAGTTTTTGAATAGATGTGGATTTCATTTCACAAACAGAGCCGTTTCCATCATTACATAGTATAAAACAAAGTCGCTTCCCTCTGTCTGTCCCTATATATGCTTAGATCTTTAAAACTCCGCAACGGATTTTGATGCGGTTTTTTTTAGTAGATAGAGTGATTCAAGAGGAAGGTTTATATGTATAATACATGCATAATATAGTAGAGCAACACTGATCATTTTAGAGGTTTCTAATGTGATGTCGTAAATAAACACATTTTTTGCGTTTACATTGCAAACGCTGGCTGAACCATTCGAGATAGATCAAAATAATGTACTACAGTATTGTACACCTTAAAAAGCTCTACAAAAAAGTCCGCGATGGTATATGTCTATCTCTTCGGGATAACCCACTTTTTACGAGAAATAATGGTTCTAAAATTATCAGTGTTTCTCTACTATATTATGCATGTACTATACATATAAACCTTCCCCTTGAATCACTCTAATCTGTAAAAAAAAACCGCATTGTACACCTTAAAAAAGTCTACAAAAAAATCTACAATGGTATATGCCTATCTCTTAGGGAGAACCCACAATAACGATTTTTTATGCTATACTTTTTACGAGAAATAATGGCACTAAAATTATAAGTGTTTCTCTACTATATTATGCATGTATTATACATATAAACCTTCCTCTTGAATCACTCTTATCTATAAAAAAAAACCGCATCAAAATCCGTAGCGTATTTTTCAAGATCTAAGCATACATAAAGACAGACAGACAGCGGGAAGCGACTTTGTTTTATACCTACTATGTAGTGATCAGCATTGCACCCGTGCGAAGCCGGGGCGGGTCGCTAGTTATAAATAAACAAAATTTTTGGTTTTTTGTATCTGTTTTTCTGTTTCGCGGAACACTAACTGCACCTAAGTCATTTCATCAAATCAATAAATCTATATTATATCAAGCCAATAATTACAAATATCGCCCTCAGCTACAGTCCCAAATAGGCACACTGAAATAAACTAGGTCATGTTGTCCAACTCTCAGACTTCTCCTGACAACTGTAACAAATAGAGTGCAGAATCCAATAAATATAACTTGGACCTAACTTAGATGACTAGGCTGTTAGGCTAACTCACTGGTCTAGACTTAGGCCTTGATAAGTTATTCTAGGCCCAAAACTACCTTGAATCAACTGAATGCTGTTAAAAAAAGCGAAACGCTCTATTTAAAACTGTTTTGTGTTATCAGGTCACTGTGTTTATACAAACAAAATGAGTTTACCTTAAGTTTGCTTGCACTTCTTCCGTCATTGCAAAAATTAGATAGCAAAAATATTCTTTATAGTCCACCATTGGAGACTATGATAGACAAATATTGCTGTGATAGGCTACGATAGGCTTTTCTGCGCTCAGAATATAAATTCCAGCAATATTACATATTGTTGATTAATAATAAAGCCACAGTAATAACAGCCAATAAAAGAAAATATTTAATTACTTAATAAAACAATAAACACACAACAAACTTTGTACCAGAAATCATGATATCAAACAATTTTACGGCATCGAATTTTCGATAGAACTTGGGTGAATAATTTCAATATCAGACAGGTTGAAATAGTTACAGTCACGAGAGGCCCTCCCTCTAGTATTCATAGCATTTACTGAATTATTATAGATTCTATCGCTTTTATTACTATTGTGCTAATGTCCGTTTATTTCGACTTGCTGCTTGCTCAATTGTGTATGAAAGTGAGTGAGCATTCAGATGCAACGAAAGTTAAAAAATAAGCAGTACCTTTGTACTCAAATTATAATTATGTCATATCCATATGGTTTTTACTGTGTGTACGAGTACATAAATGATAAAATAAATAAATAAAGTTAGATAAAAATAACTGTAATCATTGTCCTGTAGATTGCCTAACGACAATGCCTTGCCATATGCCCTTGCTGTGGGTGCCACTCACATATTAATTTTATTTATTTATTTAACTATTTATGTACACACATATTATAATATAAACAAACAAGAAGAAAGGAACAGAAAAATACGTAAAAGGGTGATGCTACAGCTATGTACATTCTTAGTTTTGTGAACCTAATATTTAATAATAATAATAAGTTTTTATTTCTAAAGATAGGGATGATACAGTTCATCAAGCTCAATTTCTGTCGATGAAAACACACTCACTCACGTCATAACATGTTTAAAAGATACTTATGTATTTATCGGCGGACATACATAAATCGGTAAAATCTGACAAATGATTATTATAAGTGTCAAGTGTTAACCAACATTAATGATAAATTAAATCGTTTCAGGATATTAATCAATTAAAATAATAGGAACCCAAATTAGTTTGGATTCAGTTTGGCCTTGTTGCTGGTCTCTCTACATTTTTTAGGGTTTCGTACCTCAAAAGGAAAAAACGGAACCCTTATATGATCACTTCGTTGTCCGTCTGTCTGTCCGTCTGCCAAGACCCTTCTTCTCAGGAGCGCGTACTTTGACACAAGGAGCATTTCTTCTATATCCTGAGTACCATTACAAACAAACTTCATATGAGTACTCAAACACTCTGACCTGGAATAAAAAGTTTAGTAAAGCCATACAAATAATGGGTTCGAAGCCGCGATACGTAGAGCATGTGGTCTACTCTCTAGACACAAATACCGTAGTTTTGACCGAAGACGTTTGCAACTCCGTGTCACCTACGGACGTAAGATTAGTTTGGGGCCCAAACTAACAATGGACGACATCACGATTTGACAGTTTCCTTACTCCCGATATGTTTTGCCCGTCCGAAAAAGATAACAAATCGAGAGTAGGTAAGTTCGAAGTATCGATCTACGCCCGGACGCGTCTGTATCTTCGTTGACGGCCTCGTAAGGTAGGCCCCCAGCATCAACCAATGCCTACGTTCTATCAGCACATAATCCCGTGATGCTGTGATCGTATTTACGTATTTCGTTGTTATTTCATCGTTTATGTCCAAGGCGTTTTATAGATCGGCGTGATCGCACGTCCATATGTTCGTTTGTCTTGCCGTATCGGTCTGTGGGTGATCGGGATTTCATCGGCAGATAGACCAAGGTTAAGTGTACTTAATTAATTTCAATTTAAATGCGGATTTCAGCGAGATGAAAATATAGAGAATCAGGTGTTTGTTTTTGTTTGTTTGGTGATGAAATGGGAATAACTTTGTAGGAGACTCAGATATATTCTGTTTTCTATATTTGATGAGCCATAAATTCATTATAAAGAAAAATGTACTCAATTGGAAATGAATTAGGTTCATTATTGGCTCTGTACTAAGGAAAGAAAATATGTAATGATATAGCTACGTCAAGACAAAACCAACTACGTGTAGGTAAATGAAACAGAAAGCTAAGAATTAATAACAAAATTGGATCGGCGGGTAATTGCCTAACACTGTCAGTGGCAATGGCTTTAATATTGACAGTTCAACAACATTCATTGCGTTATTTACGTTGTTGAGCAGACACATTTTTCAAATATATGTAGCAATGAATTAGCAGTGTCCATTCAGATTGAGATAGATTGCGAGCTACGAAATTAGGGTGCTGGCAGTCAAGCGCCCAACGCTATATATTCATTAGACTATTAAGTAATAATTTCTGATTACCTAGTAGCAGGGTCTTGAATGCACCGCTATAAATATTTTATACGTAACTAGGTCCAAGTGCAACAAAATAATTATTTAAAACGCTGTTGTCTCGATGTAAAAAACCACCAGAGTTCACCAGACACCCACGGACACGGTATAAAATGTTCATTAATGAATAAAAATACATAATTTGATGATATCATAATTTATTACAAACACATTGAAGGACGATCATTACGATTACCGACACGTTAGAGTTACCGACCGTAACACAACATCATGCCGTGTCATAACAGTTGGTTGGTTTAGTGTTAAGAAGCTTAGCTAAAGGAAAATGAGTCAACTTGCATTGATCATCATTCATCATCACCACCAGTTTCCAGCCCTTATCCCAATTTATTTGGTGCCCAATTTATTTATGTATTTTCCTTCCATACTTCTATTAGTTGTGATCTCGTTAGTCACTCCCTTTCTAAACATATCATCATTCACACATTCGGCAGGCCTGTTGGTCTAGTGGTCAATGCCCCTGACTACTTTACGCAAGGTCGTGGGTTCGATTCCCACCCAGGACAAATATTGTGTGATGAGCACGATCATTTATTCTTTGTCTGCGTGTAACTTATCTATAATATGTATGTATTTAGAAATATATATGTATGCTTATCAGTTGTCTAGTACTCATAGCACAAGCTCTACTTAGTTTGGGACTAGATGGCGTTGTGTGAAAGTTGTGGAATATATTATTATTATTATTATTCCATCCATCGTTTCTTTGTTCATTAATATGCAGTTTAATTAAAAATCTGTTTAATAATTAATATTATTTCTAAATCTAGTTACTGCTGTCCTCCCATACCTGTTAACACTGTAATTTGAAAACATTGTAAATCCCAATTATTTTTAAAAGAGTAACCGTGGAGTTTTTTGCTGGCTGTTGTTCATAGGAAACAATTGGAACCGTCAGAAGCTAGATGCACCTAGCTTCTGACGTTTCATAAGTGCCCATGTAGGATTATGTGAAATAAGATATTTAGATTTCGATTTTTTTTGATTTTGGTTTCTCAAAGTTCCGGGTTAACTGAAGCTTCCCCACAAGTTACTACTCGTATCACACATAATTAAAGTTTTATAGGTACCTATGTGAATCGCTTGTGGACTAGACATATTTATCTACTGTTGTAAATCTTATTGCATAATCTTTTGAGATGCCTTCCGTAGTAAACTCTTTTTAATCACCCCCTAAATTAAACAACTGCTGAACATTGCGACCTATTTAGTTCAACATATCCAAACCTAAAAAATTAAAGACATTGCGATGTTAAGGCAAAGTAATAATCCCGTCTGTAATTAATAATCATGTCTATTTCATATTAGAGGCAAGTACTTGATAGAAAAATAAACTAATCGTAAAAGTTTGGTAGTAAATCATGCGCGGGAGTTGAGCAAGAGTGCAGTGACCCAGTTCCGACAGCTGCTTAGGGTTGCCAGATGAGAATATAAAATTAAAAGCGTTTTACTGGCACTTTGGTTAAATTTTGCTTGAAAAGCGGAATAATTGCTCGGCTGTAAACTTTTATGATAATAGATGTATGTTTCGTTTGAAAATCTTAACTACCGGGAAACTGTTTTTCCATAATTTTCAGCTACATTACTAAAAGAATCGCTGCGATTTAATGTTTAATGTTTGTCTTATACATGCATTAATACCATACCATTATTTGGTATATTACACACGTTTGGCTGTGGTTACGGGTCGTCAGTAGCCTGAAAGTATGACAAGCAGTCTTACCAAGGGGTATCGTATTACCCAGTAAGGTAATCTTATTAGTATCAGATCTGCGGAGTAATTGCGTAACACACTATCAGCAGCAATGGGTTTCATTTTTCGAACATATGAAGCAATACATTGGCAATATCTTTCAAGATAATTCAGATTGAGATTGATTGTGCGTTACGCATTAGGGTACTGGGTTGTGGAGGTCAGATAGGCAGTCGCTCCATGTAAAATACTGGTATTCAGCTGCATACGGTTAGACTGGAAGCCGACCCCAACATAGTTGGGAAAAGGTCATTCATCACCAAAACGAGACGCAAAACGTACAGCTTTACATTATATTAATTTTAAAGCGTAAAAGCCAACGTGAACACAAGGCGGTTGAAATCAACCCTAATGGTCCACTAACGAACACCGCGTGCTCAACGTCTGCGTTTTACCCGCGTATTACTGGCGTGCGCTGGCGTTTTAACAGCGTGGCCGCAATGCATGTGCAGTGTGTGTTACGAGCCATTAACGGCGGCAAATGAGGCTGACCTGCTTTGTGGCTGGGGACCCTTTATTGTTTTAAAGATGTTTGCGTGTGTATTGGCATGAATTTGTCAGGAAATGTGTACCAAATAGCAACTTTGGGAAAAATAACTTGATCTTTTTTAGGGTTCCGTACGTTCAAATGAAAATTCGGAACGCTTACAGGATCTTTCCGTGTAAGCTGAATTTTGGTACACATATGAATTTTTGTGATCCAAACACGGACGCGGAACGTAAATAAATAATTTTTGAAAGTGGGAGTCACTTTTGGGGGCAACTTAGAAAAAAATTACAAAAAAAAAGTTTTGCAACCCGTTCCTTGTGATATATATGTATGAAATGAAAGGGCTTGTTGTGAGGGTCTCCAAAATACATATCTTTTTCAAACAAATACTATTAAAGTTATTTAAGAAAATAGATGAAAATTGACTATTCCACAATATCTCCAAAACTACTGAGCCTAAAATTTTTAAAAATTACAGAAACTAGTTCTTTACTTATAGATTACAGGAAAGCCGAAGAAGTATGGAACCCTCTAAACGCGAGTTCAATTCGCACTTGACCGGTGTATGCTCATCAATTGGCCATAAAATTGCTGTAGGCCAAAATGTCCAACTTATGGACATTTGGGCCTCACTGTATTGAAACTATCTTTCATCAATGGGTTTTTAAAATGCTTTTGGTATTTTTTTTTCTTCTTAATTTACTTCTTAGAAAAAGGCGTGCTGTGCCGACCACAAATAAATTACACAAGAGCAGAAGGGTGGTGATGATGACGATGCCAGTGCAGAGTTGATACAAGTAATAAAAAACTTTGCTGAATTTTGCAGTTAAACTGTGAAAGTTTAAATTCAACATGTTGGTAACATTACATTCGGCTCGGCTCGCAATCGGCAGAAGCAGTGAAAGCGATGACTTATCAAAGTTTAGCGAAATAGCTCGAGCGACCCACTTTAGTAATCTTATTTGGCGAATCTGTCCAAAAGTTTGGCAATACGATATTTGAGATCGAGAGGAAACGATACCCCAATTAGAATTAAAAGAAAATCAGTACCTAAAACGGTTTGTTACAATACATAACATAAAATCACGCTTGTAGTCCCCAAAAGGTCAGGCAGAGGAGTTCGTTACGATACGTTCGTTCGTTGATATAGGTTCGGTTTAATTCAAGTTTTCATTCATAAAACCTTACCTACCGACCCTAGCCGCTTCGATATTGGCTGTTACACTCCGTACACAGTTATTTGACCTCTGACAGCAGCAACCTAACAGCATCCTTATTGTGACGAGAATAAAGATCACAATGATTTTGTCAGACTTGTCAGTGACAGCAACCCAACAGCAATCTTATTAGAATGAGAATAAAGATCACTGTGGTTTGCACAGTGATGCAAAATCAGAGGTAAAATAATGGTGAACGGGCTGTAGGTACTATTTGACAGTTTCTAACCAGTATGAAAGGAGTTAAATAAATCAAAGTAAGTACTTAACAGTTGCAAGCTAGTAAGTTAGTCATTGAACAATTACATTTTTAAACAATTCGATTAAACACGAATACATAAAAGAAAACTAAAACACAATTTCACATTAAAAAAAAATAGCTGTCTTCAGAAAAAATACTGCCGCCATTTTATAAAAACTTTGTTAACAGTGTATATGAAGAGTGCTCCACAATCTCTCGGTTTGCAGCGAGCGTGAGAGGCTCCATGTCAACAGAGTATATGTCCACCGAGTAGGATGCTGCACAAATATCGTTACTCTTTCACGTTTTAGTGTATTGCAGGGCAGTGCTCTATGCTCTATGAGCTTGTTAAAAGTCGCTTCATGTCTTGATTCAGTACGGAATTTGAAGTTAAATTGCAAGATTTGTCGTGACGATATTTTATCTAATTTAAAATAACATAAATAGCTCGCCTTACATCATATAAGTACAATCAATTGTTGTGCTAGTATATAAACAGAATGGAAATGGACTGATCTCAGGTACATTCCCTAGCGAAAATGCAGTACAGTTATCAATTTGCATAGCCTTTTCCCAATTATATCGGGGTTGGCTTCCTGTCTAACTGGATGCAGCTAATGTTATGTTATGTAAATACGGGCCGTTGGTCCTATGCCTGCAGGGTAACTGCGTAACACACTATCAGTAGCGATGGGTTTCATTTTGACAGTTCAACAACATTCATTGCGTTATTTACGTTGTTGAGCAGACATTTTTCCAAAATATGTAGCAATGGATTAGCAATATGCTTCTATTGAGAGTAATAGTGTGTTACGAAATTAGGGTGCTGATCTGTTTCCGGCTGTGTCGGATCACGAGCGGTCCCATCGGACTATGAATGTGAGGGAAGAGAGTCCACCTTTGTCTGTTCACACACTTGTGCACTATAATATCTCCCACGGCAAAGGCTAGTCTCCTTTGATATTGTATAAATAAAAATAAATAATTAAGTATTTTATGTACTGATCTTAAATGAATTATGACTAACCTTAAATACACCATATAGAAACTATCATTATTCGCTTCACGCATCAAACTCGTCTGCTCCCTCATAATCGCCACTTAGCGTGGCGTATCACAGAACAAACGGCACAAACACTCGACTGGGGGCCTCTGATAGGCGATGTTCAAACAAGCCCTTCGCAACGCTATGGCAATTCTGTGTGGTAAGCCTTTGTAAGGTCTGCAGTTTGCTCATCGGGTTATAAGCATTTGACACGACCGTAGTTGTTTTAAAGATGCCTTTTGTGACTTGACTGCAAAATTGCAGGTTTCAGCAATTGCTTAGATGCTGCATCGCGTTTTGGTGACTCATTGTGTTTGAGCGGTGTATCATTATTTCCTAACTATGTTGGGGCGGCTTCCAGTCTAACCGGATGCAGCTGAATACCAGTATTTTACATGGAGCGATTGCTTATCTTTCCTTCACAACCCAGTTACTGGGTAATACGAAACCCTTTGGTAAGACTGGTTGTCAGACTTTAGGGCTTCTGACGATCCGTAATGACTGTCAATTCCACGAATGACAGCCGGGACCAACGGCTTCACGCGCTTTCCTAACCACGGAGGGGTCTCGGTATGTAAAGATGGTCACCCAACCACGGACAGTCACAGACATCGAGCTTCCGAAAAGTGACTAGATCGTTGGTCTCCGATGCTTAATATAGCAAGTCTCCTAAGGACTCTTAATTTAATTGTTGTACAGTCAACAAAAACTATAAGTATGCAGACGTCACAGTATTCAGGAAACATTTCAAACATACAGCATTACATATCCTAAAGATACACAACATAAATTAATTTGTACCTAAACATCAAATACGATTTCGGCCGAGTGCGCTATAAATTGTTTTCAAAAAAAACTATTTCAAACGCGTTAATTAACGTTTCGAGCGAACCGTAAAATGTTCCAGCAATCGACATACTTAGCTGAAAATAACAGTATTTTATAATTAAAATACGCTAGCGGCCTTTGCTTGCGAAAATGAAGTTTTTCAGTACAAAATATAAGCATTTTTTGGATTATTCCGGGAATGAATTTTTCTTTTCCTCTGGGTGCCGTAAAAGGAGATAAAAATATTGCACTGAAAAGCTATTTTTAGCACATTTTTTTGCATCTGTAGTTTCGCACAGGCAATTAGTGCAGCATCTGCATGTTCTGGCATATTCTATTGGAGCAGGCAGCCTCTCTACCCAACTTGCTAGTTTTTTTACCACTATGGCATGAGTTATCCTCAGATAGTTCGTACCGACAAGAAATAAGAAAAGTGTGACTATTTAGATGCCCATGTTCAGAGATTAGTTCACTTTGAGCAATTAAATAATTTCCCAACATTGTTTGCCAGTTAATTAAACACAAACACGATTGCTTCCTAAACGATGTTAAGCCGGAGAAATGAATTGTTGGCCATTTAATACAACTATCAAAGAATGACAGCTACAATTCGAACACACGGACAATTTCAGTTGGTAATTTCGAAAAACATAAACTCTGACTTTACCTAAAGACAAAAACACCACAAATTTATCGGTTCATTGTGTAATAAAGCGTACAGATCGGTTCTGGTGATTTACGACAACTACACGTCAACAAACTGGAAATAGCTAGTTAAAGGCGCACACAAACATACGGTTGCGCAAGGGAGCTACGTCACGCAAGTAAAGTTAACCCCTTCCCACGCGACACGATGCCCCCATACTTGGTCCCCCCATACTTGAAAACTTATGTCCCTTGGTGAGTAACGCCCGAGTTCTTAATCAAGTCTCTTAACAGTTAAACCTAATACAGAGCACACATTGGTCCAGACTGCACATTGGTGTGTACAGATTGGTGAAAAGTAACATTGTAAATGTCCACGCTCATCTCATCATCATGATCATCTGCCTGCCTTCCAGTCAAACCGGATGCCAAACCGAAAATAGGGCTCTTCCAAGCATCGCCACAAAGATCGGTCCTGTGCTTCTGTCATCCAGCGGATTCCCGGGACCTTCACCGCCATCAGTCAAACCAGCTTCAAGTGACGTGAGCAGCTGCGATTGGATGTCTTGACAAATGTGAATGAGTTGCATAAACACTACACGTTACATAAATCCATATGGCTACTCGTGCTCATACTGTAGCCAAAAATACTCCACCTGCACGTGTCCCATAGTATCGCGCGACGTCGTGCGACACATGTCTCAACCCAAGTTTGACATGGGGCAAACTGTGACAATAGTCGCGTTAGTTAGGGAGTTACCCAGTAATTAAGAGGATGTGGGTCTCAATGAACCTTTTGGCCTATTGTGGTAACATAAACAAACAATTACACAAGTAAGTAGTTAGTATTATAAGCACGTGTATAGTGAAGATTAAGTGGATTATTTTATTATGTAAACGGTACCCTCGACAATATTATGCGAGACAGCTGACAGTTCAAAAATATAATTGAAAATGAACTCCTTATATTTTCGTCTCGCCGGTACATCTATATTAAATACTGTTTGGGCCCAATGTGAGCGTTTATGAACTCCTAAAAATTTTCACGTTTTTATCAATGCTATTTTTTTTTGTCAATAGCAGCACAAGTGTCTAGTCATATGGTTCTCCTTAACACCCGATATTCCTAAAATCCACTACTCATCCACATTCACTTAAACGATTACATGAACCAACACGCAGTACATAGCAGGCATCTTTCTGAACCACTTCGTTTTGAACGTGCTCGCGCGTCGATGGAACTGATTTGACGCTGATTTATCGCGTCGTATTCATGTCATAGTATTAGACAGTCGGGTATTTTTGATCGATCACGCGGGTAAATGATTGGTGCTTCATTCTTGGTATTATGTGCTGGTATTTCTTTGCTATAAAATATCTTTATTAGTATGACAAGCAATTTAGTGCGTGAAAATAGCCTGTACATCTCCCTATACAAGTAAGGGCTGATTTTTCAATCATATGATAACTTTATTCTAGGAATAATTTTGAAATTTTTACAGTTATTTCATACAAAAACTGTTAAACGTCAATTTTATTCCTCGAATAAAAGTTATCTGGCGATGGAAAACTTAGCCCTAAATAAAATTGATATGTCTGTTTGTAATGTAAAAATAACAGCTTTTTACTAAATGCCTGACAGTATACCTTCATCAAACAAAAAAATCGTTTATTTTTATTTTCGTCTGTCTGTTTGTTTCGGCTAATCTCCGAAACGACTGGACCCTTTATAGGGCTCTGTCCATATATTGGGCACCATACATTTTCAATCTTCGCGGCTAAACTAAACGTTAGACAAATGCAGCAGTAAAGCTCTTAGAAAAAAGAGCAAAATAGTGTGTCAAATGCAAAGTACCATAAAAATTTCAATAAATATTAGTTTTAATATCCCAGCTTTTTATTTTTAATATACAAGCCAGGATCTTCTGCCCTATAAACGGTTAATTTTAGAAAAAAAAAACATGATTCCGCGCAAAAAAATTAAACCCATGAAATTCAACTTGTTGTCCAACCGCGAACGAAGTCGCGGGTTCAACTAGTCTACAATAAGCCCATTAGTACTACTATTATAACTGCCAGATAGTTAGTTTTATACAGTTTCTACAATTTAACTGTCCATGAAGCTAAAACAATAGAAAACTTAATTTGTGGTCATTTAGTTGTTAATACGGCAAAAACAGCCTACAAATGTACTACAAAAGCATGCCCTGTAAATAAAGCCTCCGTTCTACAATTATTATGAAATACGGTGTTTTCCACCTCCTTTGTTCCCCTGACAATGCTAAGGCGATTAGAGATTATTGTATGCACAGCAGCTCTGTATAGCTCAGTACTCAGCGCAGATCGCTCAGGGCTAAGTAGAAGTCAGAAAGGACTTAATAAGTTCTACAATATCTTTACCAATTTCTTTTAAGCTTGGCCTTAAATTGGAAAAATAATTACGATGCCTAGAAAGTATTCCATGTTAGTATAAAGCATAATTTGACGATGACACTTCGATTTTTTGTTTTTTCAATGATTAGGAAACATGTTTAAACTGTCGAAAACAACAACACACACAAACACCAGCCGTGCGATTCTGTAACCATCTCACCGTGAAAGCTTGGGTGAAGTGAGCGTTGAGTGAGCTGTCATTCGCTCGGGATTAACACTATTAAGTGCTCACTTCACTTATGATTTCACGGTGAGATTTTTACAGAATCGACCGACAGGGCTTTTAACAGATATTCAGAGCGAAGTCATATCCACCATATGCCTAATTAAATGATGTCACTGTCTTTTTACACAATAAAAGAAATACGCAGTTTATGACGATAGACATAATAACTTAAAGTACGTACTATAAAAAAAAAAAACAAATAAATAAACAATTAAGTACCCCAATTGTCCCCAGTATGACGTAACTATTGGAGGATGTGATAGGCTGTGAAGCTAAGTTACGAGTCGTTTGTTAAGCACATTCATTTTACGAGCCATCCGCGTGGCTCACTTGGCTCACTGAACCGCCCATCATATTGTGCAGATGGAAGATAAACATAGTTAGTAATAGATTTTTTCCAGAATAACCAATCATTGCCGTGTCCATTTTTCCGCTACATGCTTCAAAAGATAACGTTTTAGATAAAACCATACATGCCTACCTACTTCACAATTTTCTCTTATCTAAAAATAGTGGAACCCATCGAGTGGTACTAGGATGACATACATACTTCTGGGGATTAAAAGTTAAACATACCTACCTAGTCATAATGAACTTCTGGCAGTCGCTTTAATTAAAACTACGAAACTAATAATTACGACTGATTTAAATAATGCTATTATTTTCTTGAAAGAGGGGGCTTGTGGCTAAGTAATAACAGCCGCACGGGTCGATCGATCAGGATAAGCTACGCTTGCCACGGTTGGTCCGTGGATGGGTGACCATCTTCACATACCAAGACCGCTTCGTGCCTCGGAAGGTACGTTAAGCCGTTGGTCCCGGCTGTCATTCGTGGATTTTTGATAGTCGTTATGGGTCGTCAGTAGCCCGAAAGTCTGATAACCAGTCTTACTCGTACCAAGGGGTTTCGTATTACCCAGTAACTGGGTTGTGAAGGAAAGATAGGCAATCGCTCCATGTAAAATACTGGTATTCATCTGCATCCGTTTAGACTGGAAGCCGACCCCAACATAGTTGAGAAAGGCTAGGCAGATGATGATTATTTCCTTGAAATCAAAACTAAAACTTGGCAAGTTTTTGTAAAATCTTTGAGGCAGAAGTTTTCGTTTTACTTTTTTATTTATTTTGAAAGCTAAGCTACCCTATAAGTACTTGAAAACTTCGACACAGATTATTTTGCTCTAGCAAAAACCGTGTAGAACCGGGCAAAGTAAGAGCATAAAAAGGCTTGTGAGCCGCAAGCAAGCAAGCCGTGGCCGCAAGGCAGAAACGTGATCGTCTGCATTCACTTAGTTTCAACAAACAAAATTCTATCAGCGGGAAGACTCAAGAAGGCTTTGCAGCTTGGAGTTATAGATTGACATTATGTGCTTTTGTCTGAATACCAAGTTTTTATAAGCACTTCTAGTATGTAAGAATATCTGGCTAAAAGTCAGAACCTGGTACTTATTTAATAACCATTATTTTATAGAATCTTTATTACGTCAAGATTTGTAAACTTATTTTTGAAAAGAGCGTATTGTTTATAAAATAACAGTTAACAACGTTACAGGAGTAAAATGCCACAATACTTACAGCGAAAATATAATATTTTAAAATGTACAAGTAATTCAAACAATAGCATTGTTTTTTACTGTGCCCATTTTCCATTCGGTCCTTTGAGCACTACGCGACTCGAAGCGCCAACTCTTCACAGCTCGTAAAGCACCTTTGTGGAATCTTGTTAATGACTCTCGAAATCGCAGCATGATGTCGGATGAAAGAAACAATTAAATAAATGTAAATATTTACAAATGCTACGTTTTGGGCTAATAGTTATAAGTCAAGTTGGTTTTTGCTCAGATAATATGATCTGAAGCTATTCTCGTAATTTTAAGAATATTCACAGTCTAATCTCAGTCTCAATCTGTCAAAAATTCCTCTCATTTCTTTACATTTTTGACAAGTTTTTGACATTCATTGTCACTGAGATGCGATTCCGACTAGATTTTGAACGTTTTTAACTACGGGAATTGGCCTTCTGATCCTCGGAAATTCTCATGCAGCTGCTACCAGGGACCGATAGGTACTAGGTACCCATAAATATGATAGAGACTCAGTACACTTCTGCCTCTGGGGATAACAGGTGTGCAGTTAGGTGGGTCTGGATTCTGAAACTACGAGGGCGGGTCAATAAGTCCGTGACTTTTTGAATTTCTGACATCTTTACTGAAAAAGCAACACTACTCCTGTCAACAGGCATCTGTCAGTTGATTCCTATCAAAATTTGAACTTGCTGCGTCAGTTAGTTTGTGTTTGATAACTATCTTTATCAGACTACCCAGTAATTTGAGGAAAAAATGGAAAAAAGTGAATTTCGTGTGCTTATTAAGCATTATTTTTTGCGAAAAAAAACCATTACCGAGACCAAGGCTAAGCTTGATAAATATTATGGGGACTCTGCACCATCGATTTCAATGGTAAAAAAGTGGTTTACTGAATTTCGTTGTGGCCGTACAAGCACTGAAGATGCCGAACGTCCTGGACGCCTAGTTGAGGAAATTCACCCGAAACAATCGAGAAAATTCACGATATGGTGTTGGCCGACCGAAGATTGAAAGTGCAAGAGATTGTGGAAGCCGTAGGGATCTCGCATGGCTCGGTGGTTTCAATTTTGAATGATCACTTGGGCATGAGAAAGCTTTCCGCAAGATGGGTGCCGCGTTTGCTCACAGTCGACCACAAACGCAATCGTGTAACAACTTCACAGGAAGGTTTGGCGTTGTTTAATCGCAATATGGAGGAGTTTTTGCGCCGTTTTGTAACCGTGGACGAAACATGGATCCATCACAACACACCAGAGACCAAACAACAGTCAAAACAGTGGGTTTCTAAGGGTGAATCGGCGCCAAAGAAGGCCAAAGTGGGTTTGTCAGGCAATAAAGTTATGGCGACTGTTTTTTGGGATGCACGTGGGATAATCCACATTGACTACCTTCAAAAAGGAAGAACAATCAATGGGCAATATTATTCCAACTTATTGGACCGCTTCAATGACGATTGGAAAAAAAACCGACCTCATTTGGCCAAGAAAAAAGTTCTTTTCCACCAAGACAATGCAAGGGTGCACACATGTGCAGTTGCCATGGCAAAAATCCATGAATTGGGCTATGAATTGCTCCCTCATCCACCTTATTCTACAGATTTGGCTCCGAGTGACTACTTCTTGTTCCCAAACCTGAAGAAATGGCTTGGTGGAAAAAGATTTGACTCCAATGATGAAGTCATCTCGCAAACAAAGGCCTATTTTGAGGACCTCGACAAATCATATTTTTTGGAAGGGATAAAAAAATTGGAGAAGCGTTGGACAAAGTGTATAGAGCTCAAGGGAGACTACGTTGAAAAATAAAATGATTTATTTATCAAAAAATCTGTGTTTTATTCCAAAAGTCACGGACTTATTGACCCGCCCTCGTAGTTTCATGAATAGTTCCACACTCTCTCAGCAGTCAACAGAACCCTCGCTTGCAAGTTTAAACCAAATGGAATTCGGTATAGCCATTCGGTATAGCCAATTCCAGCCTGCAATTCTATAGCAGGATTATTCTGTTTCTAGCGAATATGCGTTTTGAAAAGCTTTTACATTGCATTTGCGTGAGCCGCTTTGGGAATGCGAATGGTAGATAGGTCACCTTTTGTTTCTGCATTTCGCCATGAGCTATCTATGTAGATTGTTCATGTCATGCTCATTGAGGTTTTGTTGTATAAGTAGATAAAACTGCTTTTCAGTGAACTTCATTATTGAAAACAAAAACAAGGCGACGTGCATAAACAAAAGTTGACCTATCTACCATTCGCATTCCCAAAGCGGCACACGCAAATGCAATAGTAGTTACAAGATATAGAAAATACATCCTAAATTACTTTATAATTTAAGAAGTCTCTTGCTTTTCCTTTATCCACTCCATGGATTGAATCATGTCTACCAATAAGATAAATATGATAATTATGTGATTATTTAATCAATAATTGTTACCTCCAATCGCCTGAAACACAGGATTACCTGGTTCAGGCACAGATCAAGGGTGAACTTGACATAGATTTAAGAATAACTATATTTAGCGTTAGTCCTTACATTTTTGAATACATTTTACTATATATTTTGTGCCTCAACTATTAATCTTCAGTAGTCCGTAGAGAGCATTCACTCCAACCGCTTCAGAGAAGAATTTATTCTATCAACTGTCGAGTCATAGCGGACAAAACTGGTTTGCGTATTTGCGCACGAATCATTTAATAAACAAAATAGAAATACATGAAAATTTATGGAAATATGAACCGGGACAGTGAAGTTACCCGTGACGTGAGCCTTTGCAGGCGTTGTATCTAAAAGAAATGTTGTTTTTGGATGAGTTTTGTAAAGACATTAAGAATTTTGATATTCTTAATACCTCTTCTCTGTAATATTTAATTTAAAGAATAAAATTATCAAATAACCGGAATCGATTGGCATCAAGATATTATTTGTGACAAATGCCTCTTTTCCTGCTGTATTAGGTTGTCTGCAGCTATGTCAGCTAACGTAGTCCTCACTACCCTGTCCCAAATTCGACCCTAAATCATGTGATACTATATCACTGTCAGAAGATTATTTTATATGTGTTCGTTAGCGGAAACTGAGCACAATATTGAAAGTAACCGTTGCATTTTATCTGTCGGTTTATTTTACGATTTATTTACGAGAGTCGCTGTTTGAATGCGAAATAAAACGGGGCTAGTGTGAGTCTTGGCAGAACGACAACGAACACCAATATGTGGAGATCTAATAGAAATTAAAGAAACAAATTGAAACTAAATTGTGTTTTTGTTTTAACTCACTCTAGACTTGTGTCGAATAAGTTTTACAACAAACAAAAAATATTCCAATCTTATTGGGAGTTATAAGTTACAAGTAAACTTGTATATTCAAGCCGTTTGGAGTTGAGCTGCCCACTTGGTTTTCTGAGACATCGCCAAGCGCCTGGTCAACACTTCACATGACCAGAGGGCTGGCACATTTTTTGGCCAAAGAATCAGTATCGCCATACAACGTGGTTATGCTGCCAGCCTTTTGGGCACTTTTCCTTTTGACTTCTTTTTATATACATAGGTATATATGTATTATTAATATTATTTTAAGTCTGTTTATTAATAAAATAAAGTAACAGATAGATGGTTTTATAATATGTATTGTGATACTGTTTGTCATTCTCTTTCCGTTGCTAATTTCAACTACTTTCACGCTAATAAAACATAACTAATCACTAATCCGGGCCCTACGTGGTTACTAGGGAAATATCTGTGTTTTTATGTTCGTGTATTAGCATTCCATGAAAAACATCCACTGCAGAAACATCCACTAAGAGAGATTGAACCTATATTCAACAAATGATGGTCGACGCATGATGATAAAAACAAAAATCATTAATATGCATTTTGCTGAAAGCATTGTCTGTCGTACGTGCCCTTGCATTCATACATGCACTAAACTATGCATCTCTATGGATTACATTATTCTATTAATATTCATGCAGTGTCAAAAAGAATATTTGAAGGTCTTTTTTTTTTGCTTGATGTGCAAATAGAGATTAGACTGGAACCTAGATGCTGAGACTCATTTTATATTTTAAAAACCAATGCCGATAAATTTTCCATTTTTTAGAAAACAAGTTTACTATAGAAGGCAGAGAGTAGAAATTCGTTGCCGTAGGTAAATTCAATGATTTGATAAATTTATAATTAGTGTTCTTTTTCATCAAAAATGAATTCATGAACCACAGTGAAAACAGCGGAAAAGAGTTTGCGTCATTATCTCAACTGAAACGTTGCTTCTAAAACACAATACACTATCGGCATGTACGAGTAACCCCCGGAACACACTCCCGTTAATCGCTCGTTTCGCTCATTTCGCTTTATCCGGAAAGCTTGATCGCGGCACTGTGATTTTTCGCTTCCGTTACGCTTCGGTCCGCACGGTATCGTTCCGATCCGGACGTCCGGCGTGGCTGCGACCGGATTTCACCGGCTTATCGGAACAATTATTTTGTATATCATTATTTATGAAATAAGTTGTGAACTGTGCCCGGCACAATTGTGATATCTTGTTGCTTTATAAAGAGTTAATGCCGCGCAAATATTGTAAAATGAAGATAACAAAATATACTTACGTCAAAAAGTACATATTGTAGCGAAAACCTGATTCTAAAATTTATGGGGTTCGACTGGATTCAGCACATATTTTTCAGCAACTCACTTTTCTTCCAATAATCAAATGAATTTTTTTTTACGTCTACATTTTAAAAGTTAGAATCAAAAAATGATGGCCAGACATATAAACTAGAAAAAAAAAATGGTTTTAACCGCAAAGTTCAAGCTACAAAAGGTATTTAAATAAAAAGTGGAGTTTAATGGGACCGACATCCATGCATAGCAAATAACTCAATGTTCCTAAAAGCCTATTTATTTGTGTAAATTACTCACTTAGTTTTTTTCATAACTAGGGTTGCAGAAACCGGAGGTATGTTTTGGTCGTTGTGGACGGTTACAACACTACCTAAACATACTAACTTGTGAACGTTTACTTCAAACCTCACGTTTTAGCCTACTTAAGGGAAGGGCAAAACCACCTAAATAATATGGAAAAATTCCCTTGTTACAACTTATATAAACCCCATCGCCATTTATATGAACAAACATTCCATAACCTAAGAGCTAGCCGGCTAGGGGAAGGCGTTCGATATTGTTCAATATTGACCGGCGCGCCTGTGAGCAAACACCTTTATATACGTCATCCACAGCATTGTATCGATCGACAAATATTTAGGTATTAGTTAGTACCTAAATAAAGTGTTCCCATTTCGGTTAACCTTTTGGGTTAATAGTAAACATTCTAGGGTTAGTAAATGTGTGTTAATGATCCATTAAAAACATATGTGTTCGTACCATGACGTCGCATCAACAAACACATTGTTCCTACAAAAATAGTTCTTCGTTATATTTCAACAGCGAATTGCAGTTTAGCTGAAAATGGAGCCGCAATTCTTTTTGTTCCGAAAATGGAAGTAGAAATTGCACGATACGACCTAGTTCAGTTATAACATTTAACACTCAATTCGATCCGTGTGAACAAAGTGCACGTGCTGCATTCACAAATAAGAAAAACTGTTGGTCCTGTACTACCTACGAATTTCTGGTCGTATTTTCAGATTATTTTAGAGTGCTAGACTTCGAAGCTACACTGAGAGAGAGAGAGACAGCTTCCGGCTCAAAAGACCACAACTATTCCGTCCGTCAATTGTTTCGATACCAGGGCATCATGAGCAGTTAGCGGTTGTGATATGTAAACAGTACAATCGTCGGTTGTCGATCGCTATTCCTAAACATTTGTATTCCATTAGCCCCGTGTACACAGGATGACACTAGAGAAATCAATCGGTTTTGTTTTAAAATAGTTTACAACAAAACCGATTGATTTCTCTCACTGTTCAAGGTTAAAGCTAGTTTTAAAGCGGAACTGAAGCTCCAATGGATTCTGGCTCGGCTTTTAAGGATCCTAGCGTGATGTTAGAAAGCCTATAGCGTTCCTCAAGAATTGGGGCTCCCGCAGATAAGCGCGACGCGACGGTGCGACACGATTCACGAAGTTTTCATAGAAATTGTTCTACTAGTGTCGCGTCGCGCTGTCGCGTCGCGCTTGTCTGCGGGGGCCTTTGGGCTATGAAGATTTTTTTTTAATTCGACAGGTACTTCCCGAGATTAGCGCGTAATAATAATTATTACAAACAAACTCTTCTGCTTTGTTATTAGGTCATCCCACTTCCAGTGTCATATTTTTTTATTATTATTATTTTACAAAAACTGACTACTATACTATATAACCTTGTGACACTAATCAATAATCTCCACCACTATTAATCACTCGCTCCCAGACTGCTGGCAAATCTTGAACACCATTTAAAGTACCACTTTCATTTAATTCATCAATAATGCTCTTTAGTTTAATATCTAACTCCTTTTTGCTATTGTATCGAGTACCCGACAATTTCCTCTTCACATGGCCAAAACAATTGAAATCACAAGGATTCATATCCGGGGAATATGGCGGCTGAACAATTTCAATCCATCCTTTATCTTCAATTAAATCCTGAACTATTTTTGATTTGTGCGGCCAGACCGCACAAATCAAAAATAGTTCAAAATTTATCGTTATCGTGTAAAATTATAGGACTCGTTATATGATGTTCGTCTGCCCAAATAGGAATATTTTCTTCTAAAAATGACTTATATCGCTCTCCAGTCATAGTTGTATTTTCATCATAAGTTCTCCAAAAAGCAATGCCTCTGACATCCATAGCTACTATTAGTAGTATTTTTCGTTCATGTAGCTCTGCACGTGGTAAATGTTCAGCTGTGAAGTGCCCGGTTCCACCCAACATCGTGACTGATGTCTGACGAGGAGTATAAAATTCGACCCAAGTTTCATCAAGGCATATGAATCTATTAAGTATATTTCTTACGGCGATACCACGATAAATGGCTACGCGCAGTTTCATAACGAAACTCCTTCTGATCCGTGTTCAGAGTGTGGGGCACTCACACTGCACTTTTATTGACCAGACATAAATCCTCCGTGACTACTCTATGTATAGTGGAATGAGGAATGTTAAGTTGAGTGGAGAGATCACTGACACTGACCCTACGTGACTGACGAAGTGCTTCCTTGATTTTGTCCCTTGCTTCTAATCTAGTCGATGATAATGATCGAGGTGCTCGCGGCTCATCTTCAGCTGTGGTTCTTCCTTGTTTGTACATTTCAAGCCATCGCTGTACGGTTCTTTTATTTAAGGCGTTACGACCAACACACTTTACCAGTAAGTCGTGCGCAACTCCTCCAGAGTAGTTGAGTAAAGCACAAAACTTTAGAAATATACGTTGCTCCACTACATTAATAGATTTTTTAAAATCTTCCATTTTAAATCAATGCACGTCTTGACAATACAACACACCAAATTAAACTAACATGATTGTACAAGACAACACATGTATTAACTATTGCATACCATTGCACTATACATAAATATTGGAAATAAAAAATATGACACTGGAAGTGGGATGACCTAATATTTGTATATAGACTCCATAAACGCAATATGAGAAGACCACAAAACAAGCTTTATTTGCACGAAATTCACTTCATGGCACCAGTAAAAACAGTAATACATTTTTTCGTTCCTAAATCCATCATTAATAAAATTTCCGTTTCCGTTTATGAAAATTCAAAACAGGATTGCCGACATAGTAATAATCTACGAATCCTACATCAAAATATAGCCAGCCTCTGCAACAAACTAGACTGTATGATGGAAGTAACTTTATCTTAATTGGTATAAAAAAAAACCGGTCAAGAGCGGGTCGGGCTCACGCACCGAGAATTGGACAATTTAAAGTATTGAAATGCATCAATGTTATTTTAGTTTGGTCTGTTTTTTTTTTTTTTCATTTATTTAATGTTTACAGTTTGTGGCAGGCAGACTACAATAACATTTAGGCTTTAAGATCTTCCCTTGTTGAACAGTATATTTTGTAGCAAATAAATATTTTGAATTTTAAATATCATGGAGAAATCTATCGCCGACGTTTACTGAAAGCATAACAGAAAATAAAATGTACTGTGAAATAATTAATAAAGAAAATTTATTAATTATTTCACAACAGAAGCACACAACATTCAGTAGGTAGGTAATTTTTCACTGATTTCGCTCCATTTTAAGGGCAATGAACCGAACCACAATTGTTATGAAGTTCATATTTCGCCAACAATGTCACGTTTTTTATTTTTTACACCCCTGTAATGAATTTTAACTTTTATTTCCACCCCTCTCTCACCCTAATTCACCCTTATTTCCATTGTTATAGGGCTCTTTATGAATAACTCTAAAATAAGTTACGTTGCTATGTTAGCTAATAACTTTTCACTTAACCATATTTTTAGTTGAAGTTAATAAACCTTAACAAACTGTACTGTACTATAAAATTTCTTATTAAATGCTGTGTAATTAATTTTAGCCTTGAATGAAGTATTTCTTGGAGGCATGAATAATTGATACTTTATGGCTAAGTTTGACTTCGAAGAAATGGTATAAAACTTGACCTATAAATAAATCTAATGACCTACTTTAAGGCACAGCAGACTAAGCTACTTTTTCATGAGACTTTCCTGAAACGTATTCCTGATTTATGACTCTGCTTTGAGATATGGCATCTCTCGAGTTACTTAAACAACTACTTGAAGTATTTCTGTCCATTTAAACTTTGCTTTATCAGCATAGCTACTAATAACCATTCGATACGCTTCTGTGCCAAATCGAACACCAATCAATGATATCTAGGTAGTCCTCTAAACGCTCTGTTCGCAAACCCGAACAATTTGTCAGTTTAAATCAAATAGACGATCGCTATTCTTCCGACAGCTAATTACTGTGTTGTCTTACTGTGAATCGAACCATCCGTAACTCTTTATTTCGGCAGATCGTGTAACCGATGTTTCCACATTTATTCTAGGTAACGAGTCGGATTTATAACCTCTTACAAAATATTCTACGCGCGAAAGCCTGCGCGCAAATAGAAACATAATTCCATTCTTACCCCAAAATAACCATAAATCCTCGTTTGTACTTAAATTCATTTATTCATCATTTATTCATTTTAAACCTTGAGATATTATAATATGGAGCTAAAATACCCTTAATAGCGGCTGTGAGAGGGGGCAGGCAGTAAACACGCTTTATTTTCATAACAGCCGACTTGAGAACGTGAACACTTTTCAAAACTTCGTTAATTTGTGTTTGGCCTAGGCCGGGAACAAATTCTGCCTGTAGAGTTTTACTTGTGATTTGGTGTTTTACTTACTCTTAAAACTGGTATAAAGTGCAAAAAAAAAACTGTTACTAGTTTAATCAAGAGGAGTCGGGGAGAGTTGTACCGTTGGCCACATTGGGCGGTTAAAAATCGTGAGCACTGAATACTGTAGCAAGATGATCTCATAACAATACATAGTCTTAATGTCTTTCTGAATTCTCATCATCCACGGCCCGACTTCTTGCTTTCTTGCTTCTGCATTGGCATAAGCAGCTTGCATGGCATGGAAAAATTGATTGGCATTTTACAGATTGCTTCCAAGCTCCTGTGCCAGTCTTATCTAGGTTCTGCCTACCCGATAGCAACAGTGATGAAAACTGATGATAAAATAAGTTTGGCGCAGATACCAAAGTTAGCCAAGAAGCCAGATGATTGGATGATATTCAGAACATCCCGGGTAATATCTGGGTTAGAGTCGCATAGACCAGGGAAGCATAGCACGAAAGGAGGATGAGGCCTATACTAACAAGGTGGCCAATAATAGTAAATAACCAACTAATTCAGAGAATTGTTTGACAGTCAATTCCTGTTTCTTTGATCAACAGTTTCTTGACTATTTACCAAGTAACATTTATTTTACAATTATTTTAGCAACGTATAAACTACGCTTGCCTGAAGTAAACACGAGTCGTTTATTCCGAAACTGTTTGAAGCAAAACTTTGCAGTGTCAAGAATTTGTTTACGTATTCTTTTGTTTCTCGACTGTTTCAACGTTTGTGCAGAGGTCAGAGGATTTGTTGGTATGTTGAACTTTCTGAAACAACTTTTGAGTTGCTATGTTTTTAATGATTGCGTTTATTTTGAAAAATGCTAGTGAATCTTTAAAATTCGTTGATTTTAGACGGATATCGACTCTTTATTCGAGATTGTTAATAGCCGATTTTTGGAGAATTGCTTTTTGTGTGTCTTTGACTTGTACGAAAATAACTCATACCGCGGGAAAACGTTTAGTCAGTCAGCAGGGCTGATTTGAGTAACTGGGTGCGTCCGACGTCATCTTTCAGTGTTAATGCATGAGAATCAAATCGATACTTATAGTAAATTCGATTCTAGTATTTAGAAATTCCCATTGCGTTCGTCGCAGTAACCCAGTTCCAAAACGATTATAATACTAAGAACGGAAGCTGTACTCGTAGCTCTTGAGCAACTGCACAGCATGTTGAACAATGTTTTAGTTTATATTATTGGTTAGGCGTGACGTGGTACTGACCGAATTTAGATGGGACGCCATTGATCGGTGCGGATGTGGCCTCAGTCGCACATAGTTACTGCAACAATGCACATAGTTGCACAAAGTTGCTCCGGGTTATTTTGTAGCATATTGTAAAGGAATAGCCTAAATAGTGCTTAGTCTGTTTGAAGTGATAATGGTGGGTTTCGAATGAGGTCCTGTAAATAGGGGGCAGTGAACTTTAGTGGATATTTGCCCTTTGGTGACCTTAGTCTGATGGTAGAACGTGTACCTACTATTTGTATTTGGTGGTGTATTGTTCCCAGTTAGACGGATTAACAAGAATTTTTGTATGGTGTAAGTATGAAACGTTACAGGTACCTGTATAGATGTTGTAATGTTTTGCAGTTTGAATCCTAGGTCGTTTAGGTAGAACGTAATCGCATGATGAATGTGAAGCATTTAAGACTGGAGAGGTTTGCCATTTCACATTTGTCGATAGTGGAGTTTAGGCTATACCTATTATATGCAGTAGGTAAGGCAGTTGCAGTATTTAGACTAGAAATTATGAAATTATATTGGTCCTGAATCTTGTGACTTACTTTTAGTAACAAAGTATTTCATAAAAAGCAATGCTTTCTGTCGAAGCGAAGATATGTCCGTACAAACATTTTCTTGTGTTCATTAGGAAATACACAACACGTTTTTCCGTTGAGTTATCTTTCTTTATTACCTGTCCTTATGTGATTAACTGTCAGCTAACAATTATAGTCGTCCACCATATTTATTTTGCCCAAGAACGTTAGTTGTAGAAATAAAACAGACTCATAATATATTGTTGTCTTGATTCTACTTTATTTCAATGATCAATCATACTTCTAGGATTTGTTGCAGAACATAAGTAGGTACATGTGTCCCTTTCCAGACATCTGTGGGCCTATCACGAACGCAGAATACATACATTCCAACGATCTTAAAATAGAAAAAATCGTCCTTTCGCAAATAGTAATGTTTGCTTAATTTGAAGATTCTTCATATCTATAGGTGATACTAGTTGTGTTTATCGCAATAAACCAAAATGCTAGAAGTACTATAGGATAGTTGTATTTTAGACTCAAAAATCGTTTCGAAATAACGTCTCGTTTACTTCACGCGATCGTGTAAAGGCACTGAATATCTGTTAAATATCAGATACGTACATGCGTAATTCATACATTAGTATTCTATGTAATATTGGCAGTTAGTATGCGGCTATATGGATATGGCTGGGATGAATGAACGATCAACAACGGATCTTGCCTAACCGTAGGGGCCGCGACCGTAATCGAATATTATTTATGTGGTCTATTAGTCGTTTGTAAACCAAACTGTAGCGGCAAGTGGGGTCACGACTCACGAATCAAATCAAAATGATATATTGGACTATACTATTACTTACGTCTATTATATTTTATTTAGACTAGGACATACCAGGGAAGCATATCACAAAAGGGAGCCCTATACTGAGCAGTGAGTGAAACAAAGCTGCCAATGATGATGAGGATGAAGTCTATTTTGATTGTCAAAAAAATAGAACACACATCGCTGTTAGACTGGAGGGTGAAGAGACTACTAGTAAATATAATCACTGTAGATTTCTTCTACATGAGGGGTAACATACGCCCCGTTGAAACGATAATTTCTGTACTTATAATAATTTCGAAGCCACATTCATTCAGCTCATGCTAATTCTTATAGTTAAATCCTGAATCGGTAAAACAAATAGTTAACTCTCGCTTAAAGTTACACAGCCACACTAACTAACCTACAAAATGATGAGAGAACAAAAACTTCACATAATGAGCCACAGCGCGAGGGTAGTTCAATATTCTTTTCTTTACGCTGCATAAGTTTGTCTTGGCAAAGAAAAATGAAACTGTAAGTAGTGTTGACTTGCAAAGTTGGCGAGTGTTACAATGCTTTTTAAAGTGTAGCTTGTAATACCGAGGGAAAACTTTTTCTGTATTATTATAGCTTTTTTATGCGGGGTCAGCACAGTCGGGGCAGAGAAATAACTTCCTTAAAGTAGACATATGCTCGGTTTGCGAAAAAACTAAAGGAACCGAGCAAAAAGAAAAAAGTCAGAAAGAACGTTCAGCGAAATCGAAATGATAGCGCGAGCAGTCGATACCATGGGAAGGGGGGGGGGGGGGGTCAGGGAACAAGACATTTCACGCGCACGGACAGAATCTAGTATTTAATCAAGAAACCCATTGTGTAACGATAAACGGCAATATAGCTACATTGTATGGAGGACGCAACCGCGGCGCGTTTGATGAAAACTCAATATAATAAAAACAAATATATGTAATATTGATAGGAAAGTGCAGAAAGTCCACGATGGTGTAGAATAGGTAATATGTTTCTGTAAGCAAATCTTCTTCTTCTTCTAACGAAACTACAGTACATGTGACTGTAGCAGTTCAAAACTTTTCGCCTGCTCCACATTTTGATTCTGTAAAAATCTCACCGTGAAAACTTGCGTGGAGTGAGCTGTCAGCGTCATCCCACTGACGTTAGGGATTGGCTAAGCAATCATTTAATCGAGAATTTAATAATATTTTTTTATGCTAATTCTACTGATCATTTTATATATAATTCCAAAGCTAGTATCTTAGTTGTCAAAACATTACTACATATTTTGTGGGGTTTTAAAATAAAATAGCAAAACAGGAACTCAGTTAGAATCTCAATGTTGTTTTTTTTTTTTCTTTATTTTCCTAGACTAGTCCTTATATATTATTATGATTTTAAATGTATGCTTGATCAATCCCTAGTATCAGGTGGGATGACACTGACAACTCAATCCACGCTCACTTCACCTAAGTTTTCACGGTGAGATGGTTACAGAATCGCACTGCAGGTATACACAAATTCAATTTCATAGTTACTTTTATTTATCTGGTAGAAAGTTCAATATTATTGTTCTTTATTTAATTAATTTATGTACTTACCAATAACATTTTTGAAATATAAGAATATCAAAACATTGAAAATTATAAAAATTGTAGCCTACCGGTATCGGGAACAGGCTCCAGAGAAAGGAACCTCTCACGAGGTTACTGTAACGGGACGATTGTCAACAATCATTGCGCGCCGCTCTGTTGGATCCACCACCATTATATCAGCCTCATTGGCTACAATAGTCCTTGTCAGTGATGATGGATCGATCCCAATACAACGTGATAGCGCCATTTTCGAGAACTGGGTTGAGTAGTACGGCATTTTGTATTCCACAAGGCGAGAGAGAGAACGAGTTGCCGATAGATAATCCTGGCTACAAGGATAACCTTCTAGCCAGGAGCATTATTTTATAAATGATAAATGATTTATTTTCTGTAAGTAGGTTTGTACAAAGACCTTTACACGTCAATCATATTTTTTTTAAATAGATGAGGTCGGCGTTTCCTATCTGACTACTCTGAGAAGAAAGGCCGAAACAAACTCAGAGGTCACAGTCTCTTTTAAAGTCCAGATATAATCTTGGTCAGATCATGTGAAGACCATGTAGATTGGTGTCTGAAATAGTCTTTTGAGTAAAGAACCACACAGACTGAGCGGACCTGTCCAGTCAGTGCACGCATTTGTCAAAAATCGTGCAGCTTAACTCAGTATTTGCATAGACACAAGTCCTATGCAAGTATTGAAACTGCACATATTTTTATTATAGACTGACAAATAGGTATGCATACAACTGACTTATTGTCGATGGCTTGTGGTTTTTGCGTATTCTCATTATTGATCGTGCATTGTTAAAAGTGAAACTTCTATTACTCTGTGTATGACTATGGTTCAGCTCATTATTTTATTGACGTATCAATAGTATATTACATCGTATCTTATCGCTGATGTTATTGGCATCGGATTGTAGATGGCTATCGTCCAGTGGCGGCATTGTTCAGAGAAACATATTTCATGATTAATCGTGTATCCAGGAGGCAATTGCAGGAGGCATTTATTAAGGTCGTTTCGAAGAGTTATGCTAAATTAATGCATTTTCTGGTAGCGTACCAACCGAAGTGGTCTCAAAAATGATTTGTGATTCCTTCATAAAACAACATAAACTACGTTCCCATTTCATACTTGACGGCTCCAACTATCTTTGACCTTATTTCTTCCAAGCAACTAATTCCTTGCTTATCTCCGTCAAGCAAGTTATTACAACTTGGCAGCTTCGGTCGAGTGGCCAAGACACGGCTTGGCAGCTCGGTAGTTGAATTATTATGTACTATCTCTGCTTGGGGTTAAGCCGATGTCGTGTATCTCACTTTTATAGGTAAGCTCTGGTGGCTTATGAGTTCTTGGTTCTTGGTAAATGGAATAAGTTATGTGGTACGGAATACGTATGAAATAAGGTTGTGGGAGGAACATAGATGGTTCTTTGTAAATTATTTAGGAATACTAATGCAAATGGGTGAAAAGTGAAGTATGGAAGAAGAAGACGTGCTGTGGCGACCCCCAATAAATTGGGATAAGAGAATGGTTATGATGGGCGGAAAGTGACCGTTTAGTGTGGCCTGATTTGAGATGTTAATATTTTTGATTCGGTCACAAAATACTAATAAGTGCTCGTCCAAAAAATTGTGGACGATAAATAAGAACAAGCCTATAACGCTGAAAAAAACGAGTAAACTTAATCCAAAACGATTCATTCACTAAAGCTGTGACAAAAAGTGGAATATTATCTCCCTCACTATATTATGTGGCGCTCTTTTTTTAATGTGAACAGATTAGTATTCATCTCGCGTGCCGGTTTGAACCGCAGTCTCTCTCGTCTTTCATCCGCTCTTATCGCCCACCGCTTTGCATAATTTACAGCCAATCGGCGACTTTTTTCTTATGCAATATTATAATGCACTGTATTGGTAGCTTGTGTGTACCTAATGAATCTATTATGCTTAAAGTTAAGAGATAAAGTCAGCAATTACAGGTCATTTAGAGATAGGAAAAAATTAAATTGATTGTGAAGTGTTTTTTTTTCCATTGAAGTTTTTATTTTCTGTATGAGACATGGTGCAGGAGCAGTTATTACGTACAAGTTGATAAAAAAACATGTATTGTGTTTCCTTTTTTGTAATGAGTGTAATGACTTGTTGACTCTTATCATACAACTATATCGTTCGTTAGTCCGTCTGTCCCGAACGTCCTAGGCATTCGTCAATATTATCGCCGAGCGGTACATGACGCACACTACGGTAGGTATACAGATATGACGCACAGCCGGTCTGTATTAAACATGAATGTAAAGTCAGTGCAATTCATCGTTAAAGAAATTGACTATCAACTTCAATTGTCCGTATATTTCAAATCACAACTGTTATTTACTGATAGTTGTATGAAATGCCTATAACTCGGCAAATTGACGTAGGAGGTGAATATGTTTAACAATAAATTTTCCTGACTGTATAAGACAAAAAGAATAAATAAACTTTATGACTATCATCAGGACAGAAACATGGAAGAAGAAATTGTATTGTCTCCAATTCTTCTAAAAAATGGTCATTTAGGCAGACCCGCAATGGAGACAGCGGAATCGACTTATAATAATCCACCATTTACTTGTTGGTTTTATTAAAAGAAGATTAATTATCGACCTTAGGCTTGCAATGACTGATTTTAATTTCAGGCCTTTTTGTTATTTTGAACTCTGTTGACTTTCTCGTTGATTCGTCCCGCACTTACAGTCGATAAAACGTGTCGCGTCACTCATTCACTGTTATCGTTACTTTTATCTAAACTATACTGTTCACTGAAGTATGCAATAAAAATAATAAAGGATAAAACTTTGATGACCCGTTCAAAGTGCGTAGTGAAAGCTTGACATACACTTTCATATTATGTAAGTAAGTACGCCTATTTTTATTAGCAGACGAGACGACTGTGTTGCCATTGTCATGTCATAAGTTATGTGTCGCCTATTTCCTTCTGATTGCTAATATTAACATAGAGATGAATCATAAATGAACCCTCTAGAAACTTCATGGTACGTATATTAGATAATTATTTGTGACAACATCAGTATCGTTTGAGACTCATATCTTCCTATACCAGGGTAGCAGAACACACAACAAGTCACACTAGACCTTCACTGTGAACTTCAACTATTCGTTATGTAAATTCTACACAGTACAATATTTTCTCTAGTGGTTTACATAGTTAGTTGACATTCGCCCCGGAACCCGGGCCCCAGGACAATCGGTCGTTGACCTCCCCCGGGACATTCACGCTATTTGCTGAAAGTACGTGTATTTGCTGGGTTTCGGCCGCTTGATGAAATAAATATTTTTGTTAAAGCCCCGTTAACGTTTACACTAGTCAAAATGGCGGTTTCTGGTTGAATTTGAATGCGCGATAGAATGTTTATACATGCATGTGACGTTGATTGAGCTCTGACGGTAAAAGGAATCCGGAATGCCAGTTCAAAGCAAATGAAATAATCATCAGACTATTCAATTTGCTTTGAACGTTGTTACATTGACGTATCTGGTTTACTCGCATAATCCTGCAGCGCAGCGCTTTGAAGCCATCGATGCTGAATACTGGCTTACGGAACTGTGTGAGCCATGACGCTCATGAGTTACAAGACAAGAATGTAAAAGCGCTTTATTGAAATGTCTACTAAAGACACTATAACGGTGTTACAGTTCAAAAGGAGATCGGGCGGGGTTGGCCCAAGTGGCGTCTGAGCATGACGCTTATTTTGTTTGAAAGTTCACTAACTAAGCTTACTTTTTTGTATGGGTACAAAAAAATCTAACCTGGGAGGAAAAAGTTATTATACTCATATATCGAGCCATTTTCAACTATTTATTCAATCAAATCTATTTCTTTTAACTTAATAATTATGTGTGAATAATACTCTGTTTTTGAAAAAGTATTAAAAAATCCAATCATTGAAGAAGAAAACAAAATAACCGACTATACTTACAATATATTTCAAAACTGAAAACTGAACTAAGCTAAAATAACAATATATTGTCCAGAAACGCTGCAGGATGTTCTATGTCCTCATAACGAGCCCATCCCAGACACCACACTACGCTCATGATGTGGACGCAACATCCGACTGTCTGTTTCTCTATGTTACAACAACAGTAATAATGTTGAATGCTCTGTAGTCCTTCCTCCTCCTTACGCAAAAAATACCACGTGTATATTTTGTCTCTTTCTCATGTTGGCGTAAAAAATACCACGCACGTGAGTCATCATAAGTGTTAGGCAACATCAAACATACCATATCGGGTTAAAATAAATAGATTTAATTGATAATAGTTCAAAACAAGACGATATATTAGACCAACAGACTAGTAGGTACATACATTGTTGCACAGGACACCAATTAGATTATAGTGCACCATACAAGTGCACTCACATACGCAGTAACATTTTTCTCCCAGGATAGATTTTTTTTACAAATACAAAAAAAGTAAGCTTAGTTACTGAACTTTCTAATGAAACAAGCGTCATGCTCCGACGCCACTTGGGCCAGAGCCCATACAAAAATGTCCGATCTCCTTTGGCAGATTACAACAACTCTTCGATTCATCATCAGCCCTGGTATCAAAGGTTACCCACCTTTGATACCAGGGCATTATAATATTTATGATCAGAAAGATCGGGTACTGATACCTATCGTCCGTCACGGCCCGCTGTCGCCTGCAGCCGATCGACTGCGGCCGATAGCGATCACCTCCGAGCTGTTAACGCGCGACGACGGCGGGCAATTTCCTTTATCTATGGGCACCGCAATGTTGCCAGCTTTCCTTTGTAACCAGATTACATAGAGTGTAAAATGTTCTTTTTTACGCTTCTGCGGTTTTTTTGTAAACAAGAAATCTCGACGTAAAAACGTTATCTAAAGAAATTGTTTGAAAATGAAAATTTGTTTTAAAAATTACAATATTTTTCGGTAAATACCTATATCGTCATTACGATAGATAACTTTGATGACTTTATTAACCTATGGGTACTGATTTCCATCTTTATAAAATTTACAGTGGTTCTGTTTAAAATACCTACTTCGTACAGGACACCAAAAAAGCTCATTATTTTGTATGCCTATTTTTTTTACTCACATAAACGTTCATCATTGCTGAGTCTGCTTGCCAAACAAATGTGGAATTATCTCTGGTAATATGAATTGATGAGGTCTTTACCCCTTGGCGTGGACACCACAATGTCGGACGTAGTACTGTGATGGTAAATATTTGTGAACTCAGGAAAAATATTTGCTTAGCAAATTGACTAAATTGTCTGAAAATTTAAATCACAAGTCATTCTTTGACAGTTGGTAGGTACACAGAAAAATGACGGTGTGTCAATCTGATAAAATTTTAATTTTCCTGATTGAACATTACGAAGCTTATAAAATAATGCCAGGTGAATTCCTGGCATTATTTTATAAGCTTCAGATAGGAAAGAGTCAATGGCTATGCGAAACTTACTCTGCGTAGCACTGGTCGCTTTGTGTCAGACCATAGATTTCATTATTTTTGTAACAGTTCTGTAGACAGTTCATGGGTAATTAGTATATCATTTCGTTTTAAAATGAAAGAACTCGTACAAGTACGCAGTGCAATATTAATTTTATGTGGGTTAACGTCGAGCTCACCTCGAGGGATCTCAGCCACGCTCCAATTGGTTTTAAAACGCATCCCCGCGGAAATGTGCTGAGCTGCCGCATTCCTCCCCTCATACTCATGCGACCCTGGTACTTCAACGCTGTGTATGTTAATTTTAAATCCGTTTTGAACGTTGCAATTAAATTCCAATTTAATGGATAAAAAGCAAGTTTTTTTGTGCAATCTGGTAATTACAATCAAACGCTTTTCCTCGATCATTACTTCGAAATCATTAATTTACCATCTATCTGGTCATTGTATCGTCATCTTTATTGCAAAGCTGCAATGCGAGCTCATAAAAAGTGACATCAGTTCGAGTATAAAGCACTTAACATCAAGCTGTAAAATGTGTATGAAGTATATGAGATACAGATATCACGGAATTATGTCACTGGCACGTTTATGTCACCCGGATGTGATTCCAAATACTTGTCTATGTCCCGAACAGCGGATGTTAACTCTCCGAATCAAATAAAGGCGTGGTTTTCGCTGGATTAGTCTTTAGTTTTGTTGCCAACGCAAGGGAATGGGCTGTAATTTATCAAGACGTAGCGAATTAGCGATGACATTTTACGACAGTCAAAAAACATGACCCTATATTTTTATGTAGTGTATTTTATGTGGTTGTACAGTCAACCGCGCTTACATGGTAAAAGTTTGACTTTGACAGCGCCTTTATTTTGAAAAAAATGCGTTTTTCGTAAATCAAGTCTTATCGCGTTCTTATGCGTTATCATTTTAACTAATCTCACTCACACAGCTCGTTTCACCTAACTTTTCACGGTAAGATTGTTACAGAATAGCTCGGCTGCTTTATTAGAATGTTTAATCTGCACAAGGTTTTGCTTTTTCTACTCCTCCATAATCGTTTTGACTTTACAAATTAATTTCCTTGAAGAAATAAAATTTTATTGCTCTATTTTTCCTTACATCAAACGCACGAGCTCCAAGTAATGAATATCCAATTAATTTATGTTTTCCTGTTACTTCTTTCACCAAACTGCCTTTAGCGCAGCAAGTATTTCATTTGTGTAGATAGAGTAGGTACGAGTATCAGGCGCGGTACGAGGGGAGGGGGGGTCATGGGGGTTATGACCCCCCAAAATTATTCAAGCTGTCAAGAGCCTGAATTATTTACTTGTCTTACTAACTTAAAAACAGTAACTGTACCTGTACTTGAACCATGGAGATCCCGATGGACATATATAATGAAGTTTTTACTTCAAAAACCCTGCTAAAAAATATAGAACCTAGAATGCAAGAGCGAGCGAAGAAAACTCGGGCATTTGGGCACCCCACTCGTGCGTAAGATTCGAAAGGCTAAGTTAAAGGCCACAATACAAGACTTGTAACTGCTGTAATATAATAATAATAATAATAAAATTTATTCAATAATATAATGACTAACGCTAAATACAGTTTTTCTTAAATCTATGTCAAGTTCACCATTTTTTTTTTTTTTGTGCCTGAACTAGGTAATCCTGTGTTTCAGGCGATTGGAGGTAACAATAATTTATTAAATAATCACTTAATTATCATATTTATCTTATTGGTACTTATTGGTACACATGTAAAACGTTTATAAAATTATATATTACTAACAATATTTACTTTAGTACAACTAATAACTTCTCTGTATCTTCATAGGACATAGTTTGAAGAGTCTGCATAAGGATTTTCTTGCAGTTACTCTGATTTAAGGAGTAGATGTTTCCTTTATCATTTAGCCTATTATAGAGTAGCGGTCCGAGGTACATATAAAATTTGGCTGTAAAAGCATGCTTTGTGCTTTTTTGAGGGCAAACAATATCTTTCCGTCTCCTTTTTGTGAATTCAGTGCTGAATGGAAGCGCCGCGTGTTGTTTTAGTACAGTGCTCATTATAAATAACTGTCGAACTGTTAGTACTTTACAAGCTTTATACAGGGTGTTAGTGGGGAAAAGAAAAGGGCGGCAAGTAGCCACCTTGAGAATAGCTCTTTGTGCTCTTTCAATGGGTAGTAGCAAAGTTTTACTCGCCCCACCCCATGAAGTGATACAGTAAGTCAAAATTGACTGACAAAGGGCAAAGTATACTTGCCTAATTATTATTGGATCTGCTATACATCGTATCTTTTTGAATACGTATATCAGCTTACGAATTCTATTATTTAGAGCTTCCATATGCGGTCTGAAGGAAAGGGTTTCGTCTATTATAATACCCAGGTATTTTATTTTATCTGTCTTTTTAATATTAGGACACTTACATAGACTGTCTGCAGGGATTGGGCAACAATGAGCATGCAACGCTGAGGGGATCTTCGATATTTGTTTGCGCATAGAAAACTTAATAAAACTTGTCTTCTCTGCATTTAGGGTTAGTGAGTTATTTTGAAGCCATCTATTTACAATATTGAATCCGTGTTGCGCAAGATTGTAGACTTCATTTTCTGAGTCAGCCGAAAAGAGTAGAGCAGTGTCGTCAGCGTAAGTAATGATAGTGCCATGCTCTAGCTTTAGATTGCAAAGGTCATTTATATAGATCAAAAACAGTGTAGGCCCTAAAATACTTCCTTGAGGAACACCAAAAAATGTGTTTTTTTGAACAGCGCTGAGAACATTGCCAATCTTTACGCACTGGGAACGATCTTCTAAATAACTTTTGAAAATTTTCAGCTGGGTGCCTCTTACACCCATGATCTCAAGCTTGCGCAACAGGATTGGAATGGAAACTGTGTCAAAAGCTTTGGCGAGGTCCAGGAAAATTCCTACTGTGTGGTTAGCCTTGTCAAGTTCTTGCGCTAGATAGTCAGTCAGATGGTGTACCGCATCAGCAGTTGAAACTTTAGGTCTAAATCCAAACTGCCGCTTAGACAGAATTGATTTATCTTCCAAATATTTCAACAACCTTTTGTTAATAATTTTTTCCAATATTTTTGACATGGAAGGCAGTAAAGAAATAGGTCTATAATTCGTCACTTGCTCTTTGCTACCTGATTTATAGACAGGGACAGTTACAGATTTTTTGAGACACTCGGGGAAATGTCCTGAAGATAAACAAATGCGGAAAATATAAGTCAGTGGTCGTACTAAAATGTCCTTGAATTTTTTGATAATTTTATTCGATATGTTATCCCAGCCAACTGCACAGTCTTCTTTCAAGGTCATAATTATACTTTCTACCTCAGTCTCGTCAGTATCGAGCAGCGCAAAGGATGTTGAAGCAGTGCTGCATGTTATAGGAGTGCTCATTGGGTTTTGGGACTTGTCCAGATTTTTTTCTGCCAGACACTTTCCGACATTAACGAAGAAATTATTTGCTATGTTAGCGGATTCCAGTGGTGACGAGTGTGCTTGTAATAAACCTGAAGATGACTCATACTGTTTAATTGTATACGTTGCGTCTTTAATATATTTCCAGATCTTTTTACTATTTGTTCCAGCCTTTTCCAATGCCACTTTGTCGTAGTTGCTTTTTATTTTTTTAAGGAGATCATTACAGAAATTTCGATATCTTTTGTACGAAAGTTGCAATACTGCATTGTCAGGATTAGATCTAGCTTTCATATGCAGTATATCCCTATGTTTCATACAGCGAATAAGACCTGATGTGATCCATGGTTTTATGTTGTGATTTTTGTTGCTCAACTGCGATACGACTGTGTTTTTCTGAATTGCATTTCGTATGTTTTCAATTACATACAACATGCAAAACTGCGGGTCAGCGGAATTATAGACTGGATCAAAATCGATGACTCGTAAATCGTCTTCAAGTTTATTTATATTCAGTTTTGAAATTTTGCGAGTGTCTTGTTTAGGTAATTTACATTTAAGGGTTAGTAGGGCAGCATTGTGATCGGTTATTGTTGAGTTAACAACAAGTGCAATAGAAGGCAAATTCGATTTAAGCATAATATGATCCAAACAGGAGCCACTATGATGTGTAGGAAAGCTGTGTGCTGGGAGCAGGCCATGAAAGGCGCATAGGTTGAGGTAGTCCTGAGCAAACGCATCAGCACTTCCTGGTAGTATATTGATATTAATATCTCCAATTACAATCGTGTTTTTGATGGATGATAGGGTTTGCAAGGTCTCATTCAGGGAGTCAGTAAAAATGCTAGTATTTTTAAAAGACGGAGGCCGATATAATGCTAATATCGCAAATTCTGATCCGATTTTAACTAACAATCTGTTACAGTCGTGCATATCAGGTTCCTGAACAGAGACATTGAGGTGATCTCTTGCATAAACTACCAACCCGTCATTTTGGTTGTAATTTATAGTACTTCTATACATATTATATCCCGGGATTAGTGGTATGCTATATTGTTTAGCAAGCCAGCACTCGGTTAAAACAATGACGTCACAGTTTATGTTTAGCCTTTGCTGAAATGCACTAAAGCTATCAAAATTCTTAAAAACACTGCGAATATTTTGTGTTAATATGGTTAGCGGTGTTTTGTAGCCAGATAGATATTGTTTACAGTGTTCAGCTTCACAAACTTTGGACTCTGATACAGAGAAATTATCATTAATCAGACTATTTATCATAATGGTAGTTAAAAATAAAAATATAAAAATAAAAATATAAAAAAAAAAGGTCAGAAAAAATAACTAATTTACGGCGCTCTTAGGCGCCTCCATAATCTACAGAATTGATGTACCTTTTTTCAGCCATTATTTTCGCGGGGCAGTCAGCAGCGCCTGTGTTATGCTTGTCTGGCTTTTTGAAATGCAAGCAAGTAGCGCATTTTGGTTCGTCAGCCTTTTTTGGGCATTCTTTTATCGAGTGACCTTGATCACCATAGTGGCCGCAGGTATGTGATGTTTGTCGACATGACTTGGCTGCATGTCCATACTGCTGACACTTATAACATCGGGTGACCAAAGTAAAGTCTCTCACAGGGCATGACGACCAATTTATAAAAACTCGGTCTTGTGATATCAGGGCTTTGCGTATGACTGCAGATACTTCAATTATGTAATTACAGGTCTCAGTGTCTTTCTTACCTGACTTATGACTTAATTTAATTGAGCCCAAAAACGTCTCAAGGCTGTAGTTCTGAAATTTTTCGGCTATATTTTGCTTGTATAAACAAGTAAAAACCTCATTTTCCTGCATGGATGTTGGCACTCCTAAAATCACAACCCTAGGCTTCCTTTTATGGGGCTCGTCGACTGTTAGGCCTGAATTAGTTAGGTGCACCGATTGTCTCAGCTTCTCGATGTCGTCCTTCGTCTCGGTGCTGATGATTACACCGCCGTTCTTCGTCTTACGCAGGCCCCTCACCTGGAGTTTCATCTGCTCGGGGTTGATGATTTTTTGGACAAGAGTTTTGGTCTCATCGCTGGTCTTCAACTTGTCACTCGGATAGATGGCCACAGAACTTACATAACTCGGCTGGATAAAATTGTTGGCACCTTTCTTTACCATGTCAGCAAAGGAAGATCCCTGGGCAGGTTTCGTCGAATCTTCGATACTCAGCTTAAGGTTCTGTAGCTGCTGCGAAAGATCGAGTTGCTTTTCAAGAGTTCTGACTGTGTAGTGCGATTGGAGAGCTGTTGCTTTGACGGACTGGTACATGACGGCCATCTGCGAAGTCCCGTGTCCAATTTTCCGGCATAGGTTATTGACGCGCGTTTTCTGCTCCACATTCAACTTTCCCTCAGCTGCAATAGTACACACTTCGTTCAGGCTCTGTTCGATAATCGTCATCCAGTTCTGAATTTCTGGCGTCGAGATAACTTCAGGGGCATCGTTCTTTTGGTTAGGCACTTGTGGGGGAGAAGAAGGTACGGCCACGGGCACTGGTGTAGAAGGTGGGGAGCGAGCACATTTCCTACTCCGGCTGAATGGACTATCCTCCATCATGAAGCAGGTTTTTTAGTTCCTGTTAAAAACTGGTCATTTCTACTAACACACCATTCACAAATCTAAAGTAAGAGTATGAGTCACTACTGGCTATTTGATTAAACTAGGTCACAATTTCGCAAGTGATTATTTGTTTATTGTAATAATCGCTCGATACGTCCGTTCGCTACGACGAGTCAAATACATCCCCTGTAAAACGAGTTTAAGCTTTTCGTCATAACTCGACAAAGTAAGTCGCTCTTTCTGTATAACGGTCAACGGGTCAAGGTAGGGTGCTAAAATTTTTAAGCTCGCTTCGCTCACTTTTGCGTTCTAAATTCTCTTGATTCTTGCTTTTCTAAGAAAATCAAACCTATTCGAGAGGATGCAAAAGTTTCGAGCTCGCTTCACTCGCTCTTGCATTCTGCATTCTCATACTTGCTTAGGCTTTCCTGTATAAGTCGACAATGTAACTCGTATTTCTGTTTGAAAATATCGAACAAAACCTAACCTAACCGAGCCGAATTGTTAAAAAATTTCTAGATCACTTCGTCCGCTCTTCTCATCCTACACAATCTGCGGTTCTAATACCTAACATTTATCAAAAAATGCTGCGACCAATTTAGCAGCATTATTAAGTACCCCTCACGTAAAAGCTGCGTCCCTGAATAGCATAAGTAGTGAGATGTACATGTACTTGAACATTAACATAACGCCTTTAATCCCCGAAGGGTTAGGCAGAGGTGTACCTACATATACTCGTAGTACTTACAACTACATTTCACCAGTTATGTTTACGTCCCATGTCGTAGGGGGCGAGCCTCCTGCCACCAACCGGGCTCAAATCCAGTCTCCAGGCTGCTTCTGAGCAATTTCTGATGAAAAAACATATTAACACTTTACCTTACCTGGGAATCGAACCCAGGACCTGATGCTCAGCAGTAACACTTGCGACCAACGAAGTTGGCTCTAAACGTTGGTTCCTAAACGTATTTCTCGGCACCCCCGCAAAATCTTGGGCTGCGACCGCGCCTGGTGAGTAAATATACTTATAGTTAACTATGAAGGCAGTTCGAAATTGCAATTTATTAAGCTTCCTACCAATAGATTATTATTTCCAAGTATTCCTTGTACTGAGCGCATTCACAAAATACCTAACCGTATGTTCAAAGGACTATGCTAATCAATATATATTATAAAAGAAAGTGTGCAATATGCGTGCCGCTAAAACTCAGAAATGACTCCCGGTACGATCAAGGGAGTTATATGGTGTGGTAACCCTCTATCTCCTGTCCATGAAGAAGGTTCCCCCTGTTTAACCTGAGGGCATGCTTTTAAAGATATAAGGGCTGAAATTTTCGCCCTCTAGAAATTTCTAGAACAGTTCAGAACATTCGAGAGAATTTGAGAACATTCCACAACATTCCAGAACTTTCTGGAATCTCATATCAACTCCCTGAGCGAAGCCGGGTACCCCAGCTAGTTAGAAATAATTAAGTACGTAGAAACCGTCCGTAACTGGTATAAATTCAAAGCAATGAAGCCGTATGGTTTCCTACATTTTATAGAAACTTTTGCACTGAAATTCACATCTGTAGACGACTTTGTAAGGATTTATTTAATTTGAAAATAAAACAACGTGCAGTTTATTAGCTGCTTCTCGGAATTGAAGTTGGAGATAGTCACTGCTATGTAAATGAAAAATCTAACTTACAAAGGCTTCAAGATTTTAAAGTGTGTTAAGATAATTATGAAGATAGACGGCGTCGCTGAGGCTAGCCCAGAGAGAGATGGCGAGACGTCCTGTAGTGCTATTCTGTAAGATCTCACCGTGATAACTCGGGTGAAGTGAGCTTAAAGTGAGCAGTCATTAGTCTCAATCTCTAGCATCACATGGAATGACAGCTTACTTCACCTAACTTCTCACGGCGAGATTCTAACATAATCGACCGGCTGGTAGCGTATTCTCTATGACGCAATGAACGAAACCACGCGAAATAAATGGGAATTTGACGTGAATAGCTACGGAATTATCGTGGTTTCGAAGTAAGGAATCATTGAGTGGTCAGTGATCTAGGGCCCTGGATGCGTACCGCGAGAGCTGGTTCGAGGTGGCGCGGGAAAAGAGATCATAGAAGGACTTGGGGGAGGCTTTTGCCCCGCAGTAGGACAGCATAGGCTAAATAAAAATAAAAAATATTAGTTTACGCCTTACAACAACTCATACGAGTACTTACCCCGCGCTTACACCAAGTATAAACTCAAAAACTAAATTCCGAACGGATTTTCACACGGTTTTTACCAATGGACGGAGTGATTCGTGAGGAAGGTTTAGGTGTCCATTAAGGTTTTATGTAAATTGACTGAAATATGATATGACGATGATTGTTGAAGATGTCAAACTACTACAATCTGTCAAATTTCTTAAATACCTTTTCAACTTTATCGCTAAAGCTTAAGGTTCAAGGTTGATTGGGAAAATTTGACAGTTTTGGGTAGCTTGATGTGCTGGCGTCTTTACTATAAAGTATATAAATTCTATCTGTCCAATCTTATATCCGTTCCCAGCGCTACAATTTCACCACGTGCAGTAAAGCCCTATCGACCCAGTTCCACTGTTTACAATACAACACAACGCGGAAGCACAGTGACGCACGGTCGGCACACATAAACAGCGATGTAACGCGAACATTTTATTGTATCGCTGCTCGGATGAAATATACGCGTATAAATAGTTTGATGATTTGATGTCCATTACTAGGATCGTAGGTAATCTTGGAACTGATCTGTTCCGACAGACTAGCAGGCAAGGTCGGTGAATGACAGCTGAAATGGATTTAGAATTTTCCAGAGCCATTGTCTATATAACAAGGAAGTTCGTCTATGTTTATTTAATAATGGTTTTAAAATGCTTTCACTGTTCCTATTACCATGAATTGTTTGGAAGCTTTTCCACTATGTAGCGTTCTTTCACCATCATCATCATCTGCTTTGCTTTTTTCCAACAATGTTCAGCGGGTTAGTAACGTTACTCTCTATCAGTAGCACTGACTTTCATTTTGACAGTTCAACGTTGTTGGGAAGACAAATTTTAGGAACATTTCACATTGTGATTGGAAGCGTGTTACGCAAATCTTTCTTCTTCTTTCTTTCTTTTTTTAAAAAAACGTTGCCCCACACTAGGAATTTTTCCTGTATTGTGACAGTTAACATTTAAACTCACATACACAAATAGCCAGACCCGGAACAACTACAATTATGGTGCCGGTTAGTCAAACCGAATGCCAGCGTTTACTTTACAATCCAAAAATTGAAGAAAAACTGTTCTAATAAGGAAATTTAATTCTATACATACTACACAGAGAATTTGACTATACGGAGCTTTACTTATATAAAAAGGTTGGTTGGGGTCGTATCCAGCCCCCTAAAGTCGTTACCCTTACTCACAACTTACGATGCCAAAGGGATAACATGGGATGTGACAGACTATTTTTATCCGAAATCCACAACACACACATACAAACCATATATGTTGTAAGCTGTACAACAAAACGGTGAGATAAGCTGAATGAATGCCACAGAATATTCCTCAAATAACCTCAAATTCTCGACAGTGACATAGTTGAGTCGCTTTTGTTTTGTTTAATTAATCTTCTTGCGCAACACTCACACAGATTCTTTGTACTTCATTGTGGTATTTATTAAGTTCCTCGTGAAAGAACTCATCTATGAAAATATCCTCTTGGGTACTTTTCTATTATTTCTCCAAGATTTATTTTTATGTTTCATTGTGGTTTGGAACTGTTTCTGCGAAGGGAAGACAAATCCTCAAAAAAAAGTCTTGCAAGTTTTCATAGGCAGCTGTACATACTTACATTAGATGCGCTATTGATTCCATGTAAAATACTGGTATTCAGCTGCATCCACACATAGTTGGGAAAAGGTTAGGCAGAAGATGATAAGGTGAGCCATTGGTTCACATAGGTCTGTATACCAGCTTGTTGTCTCGTTGCCATGTATGTTAAATTAATATATGTACATAGAGTTCCAGCTGTCAGCCGGGATCTTACACATATTTTATAGCTCGATACTAAATATTCGACAGTTCATCGGAGCAAATCGATGTCACTCACTGCAACATTAAACATGTTTGTATATTAAATATTGGAGATCATAAATGTATCTGGTGATTATGTGTCAAGTGAATATAAACAAACCACTCGAGTTTGAATCCATCAGCCGGACCGGGTTGTGCTGTGGTCAGTTTTGATCATTCACCCGAAATGAGGGCTGCCCCTAACATGAAATATTTATAGCTGTTACGGTTATGGATTTAGGCCTGTTTTTGGTACTAAACGTCGGGATTATTGATGTGGAAGCTATATAATTTGATGTCTAATTTTGGCTTGTAGATAAATAGGTTTTGGCCTGGTTATTTGTGATCTATTTATTTATTTATTTATCCTCCTAATGGAACGCCATATAGCAATTACACCAACGGAGCAAAAATTTACTTAATGTGATGTGACTGATCGAAACAACAACAAAAGAAATACTTTATAGTAGTAATAATATGTATATACCGACTCCATTATGCGAAATTCTATCATAATCAATTGTTTAACTAACTAAAACGAACGAAAAACCTACATAACCCAATTTTAAAATGAAAGATCAACACACTACTCACACGTATGATACATTTGAATTAAAAAAATGGGTTATACATATTAATTATTTCAGCATGTTTTCGTGGCTCACTCATCGCCCGACGTTCGTTCTGAAACTGAAAGGCAATATTATTAATACAAAAATTTTTACTAAGATTTTCGGTCACGTGAAATTTAGGAATAAAGCCGTACACGCCTTGCTGTTCCTATGTGTGTTTTCGCACTTAAAGTATACAATACCTTTATTGCTCAGGCAAGCAAATATCTTGATTTTCATATTCACCACTCACAGCCCTCGGAAAGGCTTCGTTTATAAAAGTCATTTGCCCTGTCTTTAGCCATCGATTTTGGCTACCCACAATTGAATAAAGAACCCAAAGATTATACTTCATTTTTTTTTATACATTCGAAACGAAACTATCACACACAAGAGGAAAAAACCCTTGCGATAGGCACTAATCGACATCGAATCTGGCAAACGACACATAAAACCCACTTCCATCTGTTACCGTTCCGATAACCTTATTAAAATCACTCGACTAGCCCGCTGTACTGGCCCGAATACTCGCACAGCCCTGTGGTGGGCACTGTCTTGGCAGGGGGCCAGCGCTAGTCAGGCGTGCAACGCCACCGGTTGGCGACACCGGGTACTGCACACCTGACTGGCTACTGAATACTTTACATCCATTACTCTTGTTCACGTAATACCTAGATGCATTTTCATATCATAAAATTGAATAAAATAGTTTCATGAAACATAAATGGATTTTGGGCCTTTTTACACCCGACTGCCAAAAAAGTTATGTCTTTTATCTGCGAAAATCATTAGGTATCGCTTTGTTTATGGTATTTCGCCTGCTTGATGTATTATGATGACTACGAAAATCAAACAGCTGTCCAATCTTGGTACAAATGCTTACCATTTATGAAAGTGCTGCAGTTAAAGGATGTTTTCCTCGAAGGGTTTTCATCTTAAACCTTGCCGATGACATCAAGGTCTGTTTTATCAGTTTTAGGAATAATAGTAGTAGTAGAATAATAGTAGTTAGGAATAGTAGTAGCGGACTTTCTTTAGTTATGCAGGCTAGCTAAAATTAATAGTGGATAACCCTTAAAGGATTCTCGAGTTCAAGGGAATTAACTAATGTATGCAGCTATTTCTAACTTTTCTCCATGAGAAGAAGCTCGTAACTTGCTAGCAATACCTATTCAAGTTTAAACAGTCTTTAACCTTAGAGAGTTACCGAAACTTCGTTACAACTATCCACAACTATCGCCAAAGACTATCCGACACTCTGTAGCTGAGTCTAAGGTACTAGAAGTATCTAGGCCGAATAGAAACCCTGTAAGAGTAGCAGCATTAAATCGCAGTGGTGGATAAGTAGATCTTGTATTGTGCAGTCAATATAAAGACGGTAGAAGGTACTGCTCCCTGTTGCTGTGGAAAGAATAAATATGTCTTTGTCTTCACAGTCTACGGGTCGCCCCGTGCTCGGGCAGAAGAGATATCGAGTTGGTTAGAAAGGACTTTGTCTATCCTTGTAGAATAGAGATAGAATTACTCATGCTACGCGTGCAGAAAAAAGTATTAAAAGTTTCGAACAAAAGAACGTGCCATCACAAATCATGACCCAAACAGTCAGTGAAGAAAGTTGGAACACAAGCTCCTCCCACATCCTCGTTTGAAAGCCGCACGAAAACACTCGGAACAACTGCATAAGCTGCTGTATACTTCGTTAGACTGTGGCACACTCGTAGCATACATACAACGTTTAAAATTAGGCGTCCCACAGTCTGAGTGTTCAGATATTTCGGCGCACAGTTGCTTGAGATTTTTCGTATGTTTACATGAAACAAACCGTTCATCTTGCTCACTGCGATACTAATAACTATGATTGATTATGTTCTGCTTTTATTTTATGGACTCAACGTTCAACGAGTAATGAAAGACTTGTGTAAAGTAAACGGTTGGAAAACCGGTGTTTGAAAGTTAAATTGTTTACCGTAATCAATAGTTAATTGGAAACTGGCAGCTCAATTAAAACTTTGTTAGATTTCAGTAAATTAAACGTTCACGTGTCGGTTGTGGAAAATAAATAAAGACGTGGGGAGGTATTTAGTGAAGTGACAATGCAGTGCAAATACGAAATTAATTGGCAAAACTGTTTGTAAATGCTTATTATTATAGACTAACATATGATGATTACCTGTGGGCATGTCAACTGCATTGGAAAAATTGTTTAACTAATTTAAAACTACATACTATGTCATATACAGAACATCAAATATCTTACAAGATACTATCTCCATCCTATTAATAGCACACTGTTATGTAAACAACTTCCAAAAATACATTTTGACATTTTCAACAAGTTAAAAATACTTGACGAAGCTTTTAACGAGGTCGATTGATCACTAACCGAATTCGATACTTTAGAGCCACTTCGCTACGGATAATATCACAATTAATTATCTATAAATGCTTTGAAATCCGCCTTTTGTGCAAAGGCTCGAGAGTTGTTAATTGATGGGCCATCGAGGGCCAATGAGTGCCGCCAGTGGGGCCCACTTCATTACAAAGTCGATGGCTATTCTGACTTTTTTTTTACGGTGCGATCCCGCAAAAAGGACTGTCATTTGTTTTAGGGGTACGTGACTTACGTATGAAACTTTTTTTAGGTGTCACTAAAAAGTTTCTTTGCGGTGATATACGCAATGCACAATAGTGGGGGTTATAGTTTACTTGAATAACTAATGAGCCATGCATATTATTTAGTTATGAGTTTTTCATTAATTACAAAGATGTAAAAGTTCTTCAACAAAATATAGGAACCATATAACGTATGCCATTTGCTGTGTGTTTTTCTTGCTTGTTGGAAACTACCGTTTAATGAATACCCTGTGCTGTAGAATATACATTTAGAAGTATCCCAAAACATCTTTAACCAGCAGTTGAAACCACGTTATGGCCACAAAAAAAAAACCTACAAGTCTGTTTTATATCACATAATAGTCCCTTTTAAGAATTTCTGCATTGTAGTAAAGCCGTTAAAAACAATACGCTTTGGATCCCCGCCAACTAGGCCATTACCCTAGTGTGTGAGGAACAGGGGAAGCCTGAATTTCCATTTTGTGCTGAATGTGGGGAAAGGCGTGGTTGACGATGAACTATTTTCCAATCCTTGTCCAAAAGAAAAACTATTTATTTGAAACATGCAGTTAAATATTTAAAAAAAAAATACAACACACAACACTAGACGACGTACACAGAGAGATAGATGGGTCAAACACAAAATATGTAATTCATCATTTCCAAAAAATAAAACCTCACATATGAGTTTGAAAATCAACCTTTATTCGTGTAACAGTCTCTTATAATTCTTAATAATATCGATATAGATCAGTATTACATATTCTTTCGAAAAATAACAATTTTCATTTTTATAAGGCCACAGAAAAGACCTAATTGTCTACAGATAAGAACATAAACCTTAGTATGTCATCACGTTTTATGATTTGTTTACAGAACTTAATTTATAATGATCAAAATAAAAACACGTTCGTTACATGACAGAATAAAGTTTGAAAATTCAACTATTTTAGAAAATAAGAAATGATAAAAAATTGCCCACAGAACGGACATCTTTCCTGTAGAAATTCCAATAAATTATACTTTCTTGCGCCTTCTTAAACTTCCTTTGAGAAACTTTATTTTCTTTGTTTTCTCTATTACAAGATCGAATAGCTCTCATACGGTACTTTGCCAATTTAGTTTAAATCACAAGTATTTTTTTTTTCGGTACTTATTTTCGATTCTTAATTTTCACGCGTTGCGTTTCACAATAGCATTCCCAACATTAATACGCAAACATGAAGGACTCGACGGTGGAGTATTCTGCTCAGCGAAATGCAAAGCATTTTTACTATTTTTTTTCCTTCAGACGTCTTAATTTGGTCTTTTCCTTCCATATTTTTCTGATTTGTCGTTGTTCTCTAGGGGTGCAGTCTTTAATAGTTTTAATTTTGCCTTGTTCTTTTTTTCGTCGATATCTTTCCCTATCCTGTCTTCTTCTTTCTTCTAATGCTGCTTCATCCATTTTGGCGTGTACAAGACGTATACCGAGCTTCTTTTGATGACGCCTGCGCCTTTTTTTTGTCTTCCTCAGAAAGCTGAATCCTATTTGTACTTGCCCGTGGCATCGTAACTGTAACAATATTTACATCATTTCCATACATTTTAAGGATCCATGCTTCCAGTCACACGAATGTCTTTTACAGAAAAAAAGATGTTTCAGCCAGAGTGAAACTTATTTTATACACATGCATCTACAGGAAAGATGTCTACAGGAAAGACATAATGTAAAATAAAAAAGATATCTTAAAATATTTTGAGGTTAGAATGAAAGCATGTTGGATTTTGCAAACCTATCCCTAATGCACATAAACGCTTACGATTTATATAATTTTTAATTATCTACTTACCAATATATACGTAACACAGAAAAGATCTTCAAAACACGACCAAAATCTTGTGTATCCTTTATTAGCAGTATTTTTTCACCGACGCAGACGCCATTTAAGAAAATTACGAACGAATGAGCGACATTTGAAGCAGTGATGCCAACATAACCCAAAAAATATATTAGATGTGTTCGAAATATTTAAAATTGTGTGAGTTTTACGTGTCTACAGTAGAAGACTACAAATATTAGAACAATATGTTTATATGTTTTTATTCGTAAGTATGGATTGCTGATTTTTTTATCTACGCTAATATGAAAAGTTGTTTATTTTTTACGTACATTCACATTAAAAGAATTTATTTATTGTTCCTGAAATATTTTTAAACATCTATCAAATTGAGGTGCTAAGCATCCGAACAGTCGACAGTAGGAGACATTTTGCTATAAACGAAAGCAGAAAATTAATAAATTTATTCTTATAAATAAAATAAGATCAAATATAGTATGCCGACAACTTAATCTTAAGTAATAAAAACACAAACATGCTCTAATAATGTACACCTGGAATTTATATAACCTGAACACTTTTTCACGCGTTTTTGTGTTTGACCCAGATAGGTACTCTGCTGCTACTTTATCAGGATCTGCAGGGTAATTGCGTAACATACTATCAGTAGCCATGGGTTTCATTTTGACAGTTCAACAACATTCATTGCGTTATTTACATTGTTGAGCAGACATATTTTTCGAACATATGGAGAAATGGATTAGAAATATGCTTCAAAATTATTCAAATTGAGGGTAATAATATGTTACACAATTAGGGTGCAGATCACTGGGTTGTGTTAGCCAATCAAACAACCCTAAACTGATTCCTCCGTTGCATCTTGAATATCTGAGGTCCCAAGTCGAACAGTGTTACTACTGGCTCGCATTCATCCGACAGAAGCCTATCAGAACGTTCTGGCTCGAGCTTTATCCAATCAAAACGTAGAAGACAGATTGCATATTTTGTGAGCTATCAACTACGCCTCAACTATGTACATCCGTTAGCAATTTCTCAGTTCCGATTGAACTGTTACACAAAAGATAAAATTAAACACCATTTCCTATCCATCACGATTTACGATAAATCAAAGAGCTTCAAGTGCATTCCGCTTCAACTTAACTTTCCTTTCACAAAGGCTTTCCGTCTAGACAGATATTAGATACCCCCCTCCCCTCTGTAGGGTCCCTGGGACTCGCAACAGGCTTCAAGCTAAGCCGTCGAGGGCTGGCAGCGTGCCAAGTGCTGTTGCCAATAAGATAAATCTGTTTTTGACATGTTGGGGAAAGAACGTTTAATGGAAGTGTTGACTTTATTTGTCTGGGTTTTTATATTGATCGGCTTGCGTTTGACCTGATGGTAAAGGATGAATGTGGTCAAATGGTGCACCTTTACATACAGGAAAAAAAATTAAACAGTGCGCAAACTGTAACCATGCTTATGATTCTTGGCGTATTTTTTTTTTTATCGGGTATAAATACATAAATCCGAAATTGTTCCATACATTTTGACAGCGTAGGTGTTGCACTTTTCTATGATACAGATGTTTTTTTTTTTATAACCGATATGCTGAAGTCATGGTTACAGTTTGCGCACTGTTTTTTTTTTCTTGTAGATGTAACCAATTTACTCGTAACTGTAAGACTCCAGGATCAGATCTCCAGGTTTAAGTAAAAAAATGTGCTTTATTTATAGCGTTATCATGCCTGTTATAAGGTAACCTTGCACTCGATAAAGACGAAAAAACCAAATGCTGAAACAAAGACTCACGACCATAGAAACGCTAAAACACTGCCCAACCGAACAAACGAAGCCAGGTGCATACCTAACACAGCCGGTTGAAGATTACACCCTAAATTGCCACATCTTGGCAAAGCCGCAGAGGACAGACCACGTTCCTACTTTATCTGTAATAAAGAAGGTCTTACAACATTTTACACCGGTCTTGGTTTTGCCTACTCCAGCCAATCCCCCGCGCAAGTATCTCAGAAAAGAAATAAAGAATAAATTCTTCTTTTCCGCAAGTTTTAAAGTGGTATTTACATAGGTCGACTTTAATTGCGCGCGCCGAGCAAGTCGCCTGAACTTGCCCCACTGTCGGCGAAGGATATGGGACACATTTGCATAAAGGTATAAAATTGCTTGCTTTGTAGTCAACGATGGATGAGTTTGATTTCAGGCCGCAACACATAACGGTTACCTATGTGTAATGCTACATTTTCGAAGGTTAGCGTGTAATGTTACTTTTTCAGCACTCGATTTTGAGCTACAAAATAAAATTAGGTGTAGATACAAACACTTTTACATGTCAATCTTGTTTTATAAAACTAGATGAGGTCGGCGTTTCCTATCTGACTACTCTGAGAAGAAAGACAAACAAACTCAGAGGTCACAGTCTCTTGTAAAGTCCAGACATAATCTTGGTCGGATCATACATAATTGATTTCATTTACGCGATGGTACAGTAACTTGCTATTTCTTTTGTTTAGCTATAGTTTGAATATTTAGGGTGAGTTGTTTCACGTCCACTTGACGCACGCGTATACGTCAACGTATAGCCTTTCTGTACGACAAAACGAGTACGCAATCGTAATTATTTGACGTACTCGTAACTCAAGGCCATAATTTTTGTAATTGTAATTTGAAACAACGCTTTTTTTGGTTTGACGATAGTTAGCACCATTTTTTACGTATACGCGTGCGCCATTTGGACGTGAAACAACCCGCCTCTATAGTTTGAATAAAAAAAAAATAGTTTGAATTATTAAAGTGTAACAATTTCTTTTATAACCAATAGACCAAAAGCTTTGCAATTCGATACTTAGAGCATAACAAGCTCAAATACTTATGTCGTCATTGTTAGTACGTTGCCTGACGTTCGTTAACGAACATCAAATAAACTTATGCCATTAAAATACGGTTTTTTAAAAGAGCGGTGGCCGGCCACTACGTCCGCAATTTACCGGACGAACGATGTCACTGAACCGTTATTTATGAAAGTAAGTTGATGTATTTTCTTATGAGAGGGTTTTTTGACACAGTAAAGTGAAACTCCGCTGCCATCATTTTCGTGACAGCCCCACTGCGACCGATATGTGGCGGCCATCGTTCTTCTAGCAATCCGTAATTTTACAAATCCAACTACAACGCTACAAAGTTCTTTTGGCGCCGTCATCTGACGCGGCCATCTTGTTTTGTCTATACAATTTCTAAGAAAACTTCACAAAAGTTTACCAACAGCGCCCCCATGTCAATGTCATTCAGGCGTCAAAAGATCCTTCTACAGCTAGTATCAACTTTCATTTAAAGTTTGAATCGGAACTTGTTTATGCTAGATGAGTGTTCACCCTTATAATTACCAGGTCAACCAGTAAACTAGCTACGTGTGTTGTTGCAAACTGCAGTATTGATTATACCGTATCCTATGAAGCACGGCCTTTTGAAAAGCCAGTTGCAAGACTACTGAAGAGGTATTCTCTCTCTTGCTGAAGAGTAGCTCTGTGGGTGGCATGATAAGAGGCTTCAGTGTTCTCTGTTTGTTTGCCAATTAAGGGGCATTGTGCTTGAATGTTTGGTTTGCTGTTTCTAGAATTGCTGCATTTGCTGCGCTATGATCATTAGAGATAAAAATGTTGAAAGCGATGTACAGTCAGGAAAAAATGAATTGTTAGCAAATTTACACCCTACGTCAATTTCATACAACTGTCAAAAAATGACAGTTCTGATTTAAATAAAATAAACAGGCCATTTATGTTGGCTATCTAAGTCAGAATCTCTTTGTAGCTGGCCGATTCAGCGAGTTTTCTGCATGCATTGCTAAAACCCAGTCTTCAAGTCCGTAGTGAAAAGCCGTCTATTTTCAAAGGGAAAAATATAAATGAATTTGTTCCTAAAGGAACACGAGGAAAGTACGTGACCCATATGCATAGAAAGGTGGCTTACCTTTGAGTTCAAGAAATTACGCTTTCATGATACAAAAAGGGTTTTTTTTGCTATCGTTTGCCTATTACCGGGTAGGTGTAGAATTCTTCTATCATACGCCATCCAACTAGATTCTCCACCACTCTCATCCATTTGGTGTATTTGAAAGTGGCGAAACAAAAGGACTATGAATAATAGACTTTTTAAGATACAGTTAGGATTTATTGTTATTAAATTGACACACACCAGTATCTGTGTTCCTCACTTTGTAGAGTTATAGCCATTGCATACAACTGTCAAAGAATGACAGTCGTGATTTGAATGTAGGGACAATTTAAGTTGGCAATTTGATAAACAAATAATTTCCCTGACTACAGAACTAATAACTTTTTCTCGCTAACTGTACTGAACAGATACGCAAAACAAATTACTGCAGAGTTTAGCGACCATAACAATTCATTCGCGTTCTAATTTATGCAGTAGACATGATTAACGGCCCTGTAGTGGTTGGCAAGGATCCAGGGCACTGCTGGTGAACGGGCAAGGGTCAGGAATGGACGCCTGTAGCCTGTGAATCACTTACGTTTCGTTTACAGACAACAGTTTTAGATGAGTTGTTAACTCTTTCGAAAGTAACTAATAAAAAAATCAGGTCGGAAAGCGGGAAGTGGGTCCAATTTAACTTGCAAGATTTGATTATTGTAGTCTCTGGGCTTGGCAGAGGGTTTTTGAGCAAGCATATTCACGGTGAGAAGTTGATAGCTTAGTAGGTGTGGCATGAGGAAAGAACACCGAAAGTTGTACTTAGGTCGTCAGCTTCAAGTTAACTAGGCAAAATAAAATCTCATGAGATACCAATTTGTTTTAAACCGACTTCAAAAAGAAGGAGGTTGTCAATTCGTGTGCGTGGATGACAAACCCGAAACTATGTTAAGTTGTACCGAAAAATACCCAAAAGAGGATCGGAGCCGATTTTCAAAAAAAAAAAAAAAATTACAACAATTTTCAAAATCGTCAGATTTGGGAAAAGTCCACAATTTCTTCATCAGATTTGCCTATTTAAGTAATTATGGATTAGGTAGGCCACACACGATCATATGAAAATCAACGGCTCTGAAGATCACTTTACTTTAGGCCCTCTTTTGAAATCTGAAAGTGGTCTCCTGACCAAGGGGCTCCTATCTGAAACTTTTAAAATATATTGACAGGCCTGTTAGTCTAGTGGTCAGTGGACTTGACTGCTGTGCGCAAGGTTGTGGGTTCGATTCCCACCTAGGACAAATGTTTGTGTGATGAGCACGATCATTTGTTCTTTGTCTGGGTGTATTTATCTATAATATGTATGTATTTAGAATTATATATGTATGTTTATCAGTTGTCTAGTACTCATCGCACAAGCTCTGCTTATTTTGGGACTAGATGGCGTTGTGTGAAAGTTAAAAAAAAAAAAAAAATGTTTTCTCATGCCACGCCTACTCGAATATGCTTGCTCAAAAACCCTCGGGGCTCCCCTACCATTACAGACATTGGGACAGGTGAAACTAAATAAAACTTCGTAAAATACAAGTTTTTTATTTTGGGTGTTTTGGCATTTCTTGTGATTATTTTCAACTTTGTATTAATCCCATGGCTACAGGCCGGGCTCAGCTTAAAAAAAAATGAATCTCTAAGATCAAAGCTATTATTCGAATGATTGTAACCTGATTATCCATGACAGTGGATTTAATGTTGAATACCGATCATAGTCACAGAGGGGCTTGTGGCTATGTAATAACAGCCGCACAGGTCGATCGATCAGGTTAAGCTACGCTTGCCGCGATTGGTCTGTGGATGGGTGACCATCTTAACATACCAAGATCCCTCCGTGCCTCGGAAAGCACGTTAAGCTGTTGGTCCCGGTTAGACATTCGTAGATCTTTGACAGTCGTTACGGGTCGTCAGAAGCCCGGAAGTTTGACAACCAGTGTTACCAAGGGGTATCGTATTACCCAGTAACTGGGTTGTGGAGGTCAGATAGGCAGTCGCTCTATGTAAAACACTGGTATTTAGCTGCATCTGGTTAGACTGGAAGCCGACCCAACATAGTTGGCAAAAGGCTAGGCAGATGATGACCGATCATAGTCACTGCAAGATTGTGTGAACTCAAAATATTTCTCGCTTTCTATTATAACTTTAATTATCTTGTACAAAACTACTTCAACAAAATTAATTACAACCATAAAAAACTTAGCCCTTTACATCGTCATGTTTATTCAAACATTTCTGCCAACATTATGAAATTCAGGCGCTTTCAGGCTTTCAGTCGGGCCTCATTCAAGCCTCGGCATTCACTGGGACATTTCAATGTGTCGTACTAGGACAGTAGAAAACATAGGTACGTACTTCTGTGCGAGCTGTACGAGTTTCTGTGACGTCACTCCAACGGTTGGTGTTACAATATAACGCAAGAATCTTGCAATTATGAACTAGGTTTTGTTGATAACGTGGTTCTAAAAATTGTGGACTAATAAATGGAAATAAAATGTTCTTAATGTGGCCTAAAATTAAATAAATAAATGGCTTATAATAATTATATTGCGTGTGCAAGCTGAACTTATGACCGCAAACTGGTGGGTTGTGTTGTTTTGAGCAAAATGATCATGACTTCATGGTTCATCAGCATCACATTGCAGATAGAATTGTGATCCTACTTGAAGTAATAGTTGCAGACATTTTTATGATTAGAGGACCCTTAGGGGTAAGTTTCTTAGTCACCTCCCACAGCAAGAGCAAAATGGACTAGACTATACCTAGGTCCGTTTTAATAGACTGCTGTTGCGGTAATAAACCAAGCCAGAAAGGTCAAAATGGAAAGGTGAAAAAGTCTACAGCTCGTCATAATTAAACTAAGATCTAGCAAAGGTTTAATACAGTTTAGTAACTAAGTACCTTTCTAAGCAACAAAGGTAATACGTGCCTTTAATTTTGAGAAAATCACCAATAACGAACTATACCTAATATGCTTTAGCTAAGTCGGCCTGTAAATTATATATATATATACCTGGACAGCAAATAAACCGGGCCACCCGCTACCTTGGAACTCTGATTCGATTTTCTCAAAAAGTATAAAACTTACAACTATCATAGTTATACATACAGAAAGTGCGTTTCATGATGATTAAAATGAATGAAAACTCATTGGAATTAATCAATTTATTAAGTGTCTATTAAAGGTCTTACAAAGAATAGTCGTTTTCAAGTCGTGTTAATCGTTAGTAACCATAAAATGAAAAAAAAAATTAAAGCCAGAAACAAAGAAAAAATTAAAAAAAAGTTATTGATCAGTATTCAGTATTCCCTCCCCTTGCTCGGATAACTGCCAGCAACCTCGTATTCATCGACCTCACGAGCCTGACGATGAAATCTTGGGGAATTGCATTCCACTCCTCTTCAATTGCGATTCGCAGCTCTGGAAGCCTTGTTGGAGCAGATACCCGGGCTCGAATCCGACGTTTCAGTTCATCTCATAAGTGTTCTATCGGATTCAAGTCCGGGCTTCGAGCTGGCCTGTCTATCGTACGAATGCTGACGTCGCATAGATACTGGGTCACCACATAAGCAACATGAGGCCGTGCATTATCATGCATCAACTGCATATCCTGCCCGATATACCCTGCGTAAGGTACCACATGGTCTGCGAAGATTTCAGTAATGTAGCGATGAGAAGTCAATTCACGTGTACGGCCCGTCGGTTCGATGAAAACTAACGCTGTATGTGCGGTTAACCAGATGCCGCCCCAGACCATTACAGATCCTCCTCCATAAACAACAGTTTCCTCGATGTAACATTGAGAATAACGTTCTCCAGGGCGACGATATACTCTCTGACGTCGATCACTTCCATGTAGACTCACTCTGGTCTTATCAGTGAAGAGTACATTACCCCACTGCTCTAACTTCCAATCCCTATGCTCTCGAGCAAATTCAAGTCGTGCTCGACGGTGGGCTACCGTTAATGCTGGGCCTGTTCCAGCTCTCTTTTGAGTCAGGTTCCGTTCAGCAAGTCTCCTTCTGACGGTATCTGAACTTATAACCACTTGGCGTTCGTCACGCAGACTTTGTTGGACTTGAACTGCGTTGAGGCGGCGATTTCGCAGAACAGTAAGTTGGATATAACGATCATCTGCGACTGATGTAGCCCTAGGTCTGCCCGTACCTGGACGGCGATCGAATGCTCCAGTCTCTAGGTATCGTCTGTAAACTCGTTGCACCGAAGATCTGCTGATTCGAAGTCTTCGAGCGACCTAACGTTGCGAAACGCCTGCTTGAAGTAGTGCTACAGCTTGAGCTGCATCCTGAGGTGTCGTATCCATTATGGATTGAAAAAAAGTAGCAAATACACGCGTCTGAGCAAACTATGGACAAAAACTAAAGAAATGATAAGAAATATCCGCCTTCCCTCATTGTAGAAAAAAATAACGCTAATTGCGAACTCTAGTCAAAACAAAGCAAATCGTTAGCATTGTGTTTGTTTCTTGATTACAATGTGAGTTGACGATACTTTGGAATAAATTTATAGTCATTTTAATCATCATGAAACGCACTTTCTGTAGGTATAACTTTGATAGTTGTAAGTTATATACTTTTTGAGAAAATCGAATCAGAGTTCCAAGGTAGCGGGTGGCCCGGTTTATTTGCTGTCCAGTGTATATATATATTGTTTAATACGCAATGTATGTACAAAACCATACTTACACGCTAGGCTTAAACTAGTGAGTACATGACCCCGTTAGGGCGCAGCAAGATAACTGAAAACTAATAATATTGTAGCGAATATCCATTATCTAATATCATGTAGATTAGGAACTAGAATTTCTCCTCTTGATGTCGTTAATGTTTATTTGGACATGCTCGAAGTTTTCCCTTCTATAAAACCCGCGAATTGAGGACGCCTCTGTGAATAATTGAACAAGGGACCATCATTAGTGACCCTCTCAAAATTTCCTACAAATGTACTTTGTACTGCGGCTCAGCGAAAAC